>JAXQQM020078013.1:0-245997 GCA_034641835.2 Pinus albicaulis | reverse complement strand
TGTGTTGTGACCAGCAAGAACCCCCCTTTTATTTAATATTAGTAATAATATTAAATAAATGGGGACCCTTAGTTAAAAAATCCAAAATAAAATCAATTAGGATTTGTTTTCCTTTTCAAATAAAACTTTCTATCATAAATTAGGGAAATCCTTTAGAAGAAACCTTAAGAAACACTTAAGTTTATGATAGATAACAATAAAATTGTTCTTTAAGCGAAATAGCGCATCCATCGCAAAATGGTATATATCTTTTGTAAAACTGAAAATGCGATTTTGCAATTTTGCGATAATGCGATCCTAAAAAGCCTATACAATAACATATTGGTCGCAGATCACATAGCGCAGAAAAGAGAAATGTTAAACGAATACATTTTGCGCTATTTACAATTTTGCGCTTTTGCGATATTTGCGATGTGCACTTTTGCGCTATTTCGCAATTTGTGCTTTTTGCGCTGTTTACAAAATTGCGATGGTTTCATTTTGCGATATTTCGATATTGCGACATTGCGATATTGCGATATTACGCAGCAAATCGTAGATTGCAATGTCGCAGATTCATAAAAGCGCGTTGTTCAAAGAAAATCTTCCCATATATCAATATCTGTTATGCGCTTTAATGATTGGATTAAATGAATGGATTTTCAATTAATGGTAAAAGAGATTTTGTTTTGATTGAAAGTAGTTTCACGATAAAATAATATATTTCATCTGCCTTTGCATTTAAAACAATCTCATCACCTTTCTCATGCCATTACTCTCATTTAACTCGAAAAACGCAGGCACGAAGGAGCAAACGTCTATACAAAGTGCTCACAGAACATTATGGGTAAGAAAGAGAAGAGCTCAAATTTTGAAAACAGAGAAATGGCTTCACTGTATGCAGACACCGCTTGCAATAAGGATGTCGGTGTAACCACCTGGGAAGGGATGTATAATTTACTCCAAGAAGAAAATCCTGTGGTGGTGAAAGTTGCGGCTACAGCAGGTTCCAGTAATACATCTGAGGCAACCCTCAAAGAACTGGCTTGCTAATTTTTGCATAGGATAGCGGCAAGGCCGAGGATTCTCCCATATACGGACATGGTGAAATGGGTGCTGGACAGCACCGATATTTCAGAAAGGAAATTTAGAACTCCATCTCAAGAGCTAATCGGGTCATTCACCACGGAAGATTTGATGCTGATGTATAAGTTGCCGGAACCTCAGGCGACTGACAATAAGCAATTCATGGAAGATTTTGCCAGAGAACATGCGAATTTTTCACAATGCACACAGGAGTGGACCAAAAGAGATGAACCATTTAAGAAAAACAAACACGGGCGGACAGTACCAAAAAATGATGTTTTAGACACTGTTCACAAGTTCAATATCCAAGTGGGCAATTTGACACAGTTTCTACCACAAGATAGGGTATGTGAGTTTGCCAAATTATCCCCTATAGAGCTTTTAGAAGTTACTGAAAAAGCTGTTGGAGATCAGGAGCTCTCAGGGAAACATAAAGCTCTTATTAAGAAAAGTTGGGAGTTGAAGAGACTTGAAATAACTGTAAAGAAAAATGAGGAAACATTGACCAAATTCAAGGCACGTAATGCTGAGCAAGAAAAATATGTGGAGCGTGTTTGGCAAAGAGAAAAACTACTGCGAAAGGTCGAATCTATAAAGAAGAAACTACCTTGGCTGAAGTATGATATGAGAAAAAGGAAAAGGAGAAAATGGCGAAGCGAAATCGAGATGAAATTGCAAAATTAATAGCAGAGAAAAAAGCTCCAATAGAGGAGAATGCACAAATCAGAAGAGCAGAGGAGGCGGCTACAGCGGCAAACACTCTTACTGATTGTGTAAATGATAATTTACACAAAGCTAATTTGATTTCAGAAACTGTTCCGGGATATCTCCCACAGGCACATCAACTACAAACAGAATGGAGGCAAAAGGCAGAAGAAAGAGCAAAATCAATCCAAGGGCTGACAAGATTAAATTGGGACTCATACTGGACGTACTTGGTGAAGCCACACAGTCAGCACAGTGCGCTTAATTGTATCATCAATTCTACAGAGAAGATTGTGCCTACACTTGCCGACTCTGTCTTTTCAGGACAGTTGAATTCTGAAGTCGGTCAACCACATCTTCTCAAAACTATGCTAGATGCCTGCAAGTTTAAAGATCAAGTTCATAAATAGTTAGTTAATAGTCTTTATTTTTAGATTTAGTTTTAATTTTACTGTATTTTAGCCTAGGAAAAGGATGGTCATTAAACCGAATCCTTAATTTTTTGTAATAGACTATTTTTAGATTTAGCTAAGTAGTATTTAAACCCTTCTCATGCATTTAGAGAAGGGTCCTGGATTTTAATATTTTTGACTTGGAGATTACATTTCTGTACTCCACTGACTTATATATTTTTTAAAAGGATCACATCTGGTGATTTTATGCGGAATTATCTTTGAAGTGTTGCATTTCTGTACCTTGGAATTTGATTTTGCATCAGAATTACTAGATTAGAGTATCATATTTCATTTGAAAGCTTTCAAGATGAATAAGGTATTTCTATCTGTTATTGTTCAATTGGATCGCTCTAGAGTTCAAGTTGTAGGAGAAATCAATTCAGTTACTATCAGATTAGCTTCTGATCCTAGTATTGTCCAAAGAATTGATATTTTGATTGCAGATATTCCTGAGTTCTATACATTAATTTTAAGCAGGGACTGGTCTGCGAAACTTAATGGTTATATCTCAACTAATTATTCACATATGTGGCTTCCCTACAAAGGGAAACCAAATCAAATCAAAGTTGAACGAGAAAAACATATGACGCACACTGTCACTGAATTTGAACAACCTAATGAGCCTGTGGCATTCAACAACAATATTATCGAAGGTTATTCTGCTGATTCATTTCTTGGAAACTTCAAAGCACCTCAATCACCTTTTTCTGTAAATACTTTTGTTTCTCAAATAGAAAATTTTTCACAATCTGATTCTTCCAGAATTGTAAATATTTATGATATAATTGTAGATAAGCCAATAGATAAATCTTTATTTTGGTCGTTATATTTTGATGGATCAAATTCTACTGATGGAGTTGGAGTAGGATGCATCTTAATTGATCCATATGGAGAGAAAACCATGCTGTCATGTAGGTTAGAATTTGAGTGCATGAACAATACCGCAGAATATGAAGCCTTGATTCAAGAACTTTATAAAGCTATAGGGTTAGATGTTAAATACTTGAAAGTATTTGGTGATTCCGAAATTGTTATAAAACAAGTTAGGAATACTATTCATTTCCTTTCAGGACATCTTAAACACTATCAAACCCTAGTACAAGATCTTACCGCTCATTTTTTAGCATTCAATATTTCTCCTATTCCTAGGAATCAAAATACATCAGCTGACTTGTTAGCTAATGTTACATCTAAACTCCTTCCTGCTGAAGATTGCAGTCCTGATAGGTTTTCTGTAGAATTGATTTTTCGCCCATCTGTCCCAGATAATGTTACAAATTGGAGAGTTTTCTATCATGATCAAGATATTTTAAATTTCATGACTTCAGAGAAATCATATGATGAGCAAATTATTGATGAGAATGATCATGATTTACAAATTTCTTCAAAAGGTAATGAAAATCCCATTCCAAAATCTGTTGTTAAATTAGAGGACTTATATGATATTAAAGACAGATTCAAGAAAGTCACTAATACTAAACTTCAAAGTTCCACTTTGAAGTTTGAATTAGTAAATCTTGGTTCTGATTCTAAACCTCAAAACATTAATTTAGGACTCAATTTAACACCAGAGGAAAGGAATGCTTTCATTAAACTCTTGAGCAAATATAAAAACGTTTTTTCTTGGAATTATGATGATTTAAAAACATATGATACTTTGGTTATTCAACACACAATTCCAATGCTTCCTGATATTAAACTTGTTCAACAAAAGTTAAGGAAGGTTCATCCAAATCTCGAAGGACAAATCAAATCAGAACTTAATAAACTTTTAAAAGCCAAAATCATTTTTCCTGTAAGGCACTCCAATTGGGTTTCCAATATGGTACCTGTAAGGATGAAGAATGGCGATATAAGAATCTGTATTGATTTTAGAAACTTAAACAAGGCATGTTTAAAAGACAATTTCCCATTGCCAACCATGGAACAGATACTTCAAAAGGTAGTTGGTTCTGAACTTGTGTCCTTTCTTGATGGATTTTCAGGCTATAATCAAGTTTTAGTTCATCCAGATGACAGATTGAAAACAACTTTCAGAACAAAATGGGGAACTTATGCTTATCAGAAAATGCCTTTTGGTCTAATAAATGCAGGAGAAACTTTGCAAAGAGCCATGGACATAGCGTTTAAAGGTCTGATCAATAAATCCATTGTTTTTTATCTTGATGACATAACAATATTTTCAAAAAAGAGAGCCAACCATCTACATGATTTAAAGCAAATATTTGAAAGATGTAGAAGGTTTGGTATTTCCTTAAATCCAAAGAAATCTTTCTTTGCTTTGGATGAAGGAAAAATCTTAGGATTTGTTGTGTCAAAAGATGGTATATATATTGATCGAGATAGAGTGAAAGAAATTTCTGATATTTCTTTACCTCAGAACAAAAAATCCATGCAATCATTTCTTGGGCAGATCAATTTTGTTAAAAGATTCATTCCTGATTTTTCTTTAATTGTTTTACCTATGCAAAATATGATCAAGAAGAATTCAGTATTCAAATGGGGGCATAAAGAGAAAGAAGCCTTTGAGGCAATCAAACAAGCGATCATTAATGCACCCGCATTGAATACCCCAGATTTTCCTCAAGATTTTACTTTGTATACTATGGCCACCGAAACATCTTATGCAGCTGTTTTAACACAGCTCAATGATCAGAAAATTGAAGCACCAATTTCTTTCTTTAGCTCAAATCTGCAAGGAGCTGAGCTTAATTATTCCGATGTTGAAAAACAAGCCTTTGCTGTGTTTAAATCAATCAAACATTTCAGACATTTTCTCTTGAAAAGACATACAAAAATCATTGTCCCATTCTCTGCAATGAGGCCATTATTAATTCAAAAAGAAGTAGGAGAAAAGAGAGCTAACTGGGTAACAGCCTTGCAAGAATATGATATTGATATTAAACTAGCTAAGATTGTTAGAGGACAAGGTTTTTGCAGATTATTTGCAGGAGCTCATAACATACCAGAAAATCAAGATTCAAATCAAGATATTCAAGTAAGTCAGATAAGTGTTACAGATTCTGAATCTCAGTATGCTGATCTTATCTATTACTTGAAAAATGGGTATTCTCCTTCTAATCTCAGCTATAAGAGTAAACACGCTTTAAGGTTAAAGGCTATTAAATATGAGATCATTGATAATGTGTTATTCAGGAAAAATTATGATTCAATCTTATTGAGATGTCTTGAAAAGACTGAAGCTGAAAAGGTTTTGCAGGAATTGCATGATGGACTAGCAGGAGGTCATTTTGGAGGTGATACCACAGCTCAAAAAATAATTCATGCTGGTTATTACTGACCTACCCTGTTTAAAGATACGCATGATTACGTAAGGAAGTGCAGAATTTGTCAAACTGCAAGTGGAAGACAAAGGAAACCAACTTTTCCTTTGCAACCAGTGACTATTGAGCAACCATTCAAACAATGGGGGCTTGACATTATTGGTGAGATAGTACCTCATTCTTCCAAACAGCACAAGTACATCCTTACTGCAACTGATTACTTTACAAAATGGGTAGAAGCAATCCCGTTGAAGGTAGCCAATTCTGATGCAATTATTGATTTCATAGATCAATTCATCATAACCAGGTTTGGTGTATGTAACGATCTAGTCTTTGATAATGCATCTTACTTCTCTGGAAATAGTTTAATAGAATTTGCAGTCAAAAGAGGTTTTAAATTGAAATATTCAGCAAATTATTATCCACAAGGTAATGGTTTGGCTGAATCCACTAACAAAAATCTTATCAAAATCATTAAAAGGACCATTGATCAAAATCAAAAGAATTGGCACAAGTCTTTAATCTTTGCACTATGGGCTGATCGTATTACTGAAAAAGCTTCAATAGGAACTTCACCTTTCAATTTAGTTTATGGGAAAGAAGTTGTGATACCATCAAATTTAACTCTTCCATCATTAGCCCTAGTGCAATTTATTGAAGAAAATCCTTCTTCATCCATTCAATTGAGATATGATCAAATCCTTAAATTAGAAGAAGATAGAGATAAAGAAAAAATTATTCATGAAAAACATCAACAACTTGTAAAATCTTCTTTTGATGCAAGTTCTACCGGCTCAAAAATTTTGTCAATTAGTGATCTTGTTTTGAAATGGGATAAAGCACATGAAGAAAAAGGTAAACATACCAAGTTTCATAAAATGTGGCTTGGACCATTTCAGATCGTTGAAAAGATAGGCTCAAATACATTCATACTCCAAGATCTAACAGGTAAGAGAGAATCTCTTCCTGTAAATGGGCTTATCTTGAAGAAATTCTTTTCATAAGGAGGTAACCCCTTCTTAAGCTGTACATATTCCTTTCTGCAAAGTTTTTTTTGTTTTTGCAAATAAAGGTTGTTAATAAGTCTATAATTGACTGTTTACTATTTAGGAAAATTTCTTAGGAAAAATATTATAAATATTTATTTTGTGTAAATAAGAATTTTTAAAGAGATGACCACAGTTTTTGGATAGTTTAAAATAAGATGTTAAACTTTGAAAGATTATTCCAATCATTTGCATGATCTTTTGAAAGCTTGAGGAGAATGTAAATCATTATAAGTTTATTGAGCAAAAAAAGGTTATCTATAAAAGTAAAGATTTTTCAAAGTCTTGGTACTCAAAAAACTCTGAAAATTGTCATCCATTGATTCTTAAGGATAAAACTATTTCACCCCATCCATTTAAGTTGTGATTTTTTAGAATGTAATTCTAAGAAATTATATGAAAATTTAAGAGATAAGAGGTCTCATTATGAGCTGACTTACCATGTTTATAAGGAGTGATAAAACTGACATTGCCAATACTGCATACCAAAATAGGGTAATGGTTTATAAATATAAGACAAGGGGTCTCATCACAAGCCAGCTTGTTCAGTTTAATTATAACTAGTGAATGGCATTGTTATTAACTGGCTACCAAACCAGAACAATGGCTCTTAAAAATAAAAATAAGTAAAAGACAAAAACATGAGATAATAGGTCTTATGAATTTATCTTTTAAAAATTCATAATTTTAGTTGGATGGGACAATGAATGGTTAATGGTTTAAAGGTAACCCTGTCGAGACTATGAACGTTTGCAGGCAGCAGAGGCAATACCTATGGCAATAGAGTATATTATAAAACCAAAACTTGGAGAAATCCACTTACTTCATTATTAACACCAATCAAAGCTTGAGACAACCCAAAAAATGTTTTTATTCTTAAGGAATTAGAAAGAAATTGTGAATGATTTTTATTTCTTTTTCATAGTTAGATTTTATTTAAAATATCCTAAGATAGTTTTCATTATCTTTAAAAATATTTATTTACTAGAAATATAGTGTTCATTTTATTTTTTCAGAGATAACTGTTTCTTTCATTGAATCGCCAATTGTTGTGACCAGCAACAACCCCCCTTTTATTTAATATTAGTAATAATACTAAATAAATGGGGACCCTTAGTTAAAAAATCCAAAAAAAAATCAATTAGGATTTGTTTTCCTTTTCAAATAAAACTTTCTATCATAACTTAAGGAAATCATTTCGAAGAAACCTTAAGAAACACTTAAGTTTATGATAGATAACAATAAAATTGTTCTTTAAGCAAAATAACACATCCATCGCAAAATGGTATATATCTTTTGTAAAACTGAAAATACAATTTTGCGATAATGCGATCCCAAAAAGCCTATACAATAACATATTGGTTGCAGATCGCATAGCACAGAAAAGAGAAATGTTAAACGAATACCTTTTGCGCTATTTACAATTTTACGCTTTTGCGATATTTGCGATGTGCACTTTTGCGCTATTTCGTAATTTGTGCTTTTTGCGGTATTAACAAAATTGCGATGGTTTCATTTTGCGATATTGCGACATTGCGATATTGCGATATTGTGCAGCAAATCGTAGATTGCAATGTCGCAGATTCATACAAGCGCGTTGTTCAAAGAAAATCTTCCCATATATCAATATCTGTTATGTGCTTTAATGATTGGATTAAATGAATGGATTGTCAATTAATGGTAAAAGAGATTTTGTTTTGATTGAAAGTCGTTTCACGATAAAATAATATATTTCATCTGCCTTTGCATTTAAAACAATCTCATCACCTTTCTCATGCCGTTACTCTCATTTAACTCAAAAAACACAGGCAGGAAGGAGCAAACGTCTATACAAAGCGCTCACAGAACATTATGGGTAAGAAAGAGAAGAGCTCAAATTCTGAAAACAGAGAAATGGCTTCACTGTATGTAGACACCGCTTGCAATAAGGATGCCGGTGTAACCACCTGGGAAGGGATGTATAATTTACTCGAAGAAGAAAATCATGTGGTGATGAAAGTTGCGGCTACAACAGGTTCCAGTAATACATCTGAGGCAACCCTCAAAGAACTGGCTTGCTCATTTCTGCATAGGATAGTGTCAAGGCCGAGGATTCCCCCATATATGGACATGGTGAAATGGGTGCTAGATAGCACCGATATTTCAGACAGGCAATTTAGAACTCCATCTCAAGAGCTAATCGGGTCATTCACCACGGAAGATTTGAGGCTGATGTATAAGTTGCCGGAACCTCAGGTGACTTACAATAAGCAATTCATGGAAGATTTTGCCAGAGAACATGCGAATTTGTTAGAATGCACACAGGAGTGGACCAAAAGTGATGAACCGTTGAAGAAAAACAAACACGGGCGGACAATACCAAAAAAGGATGTTTTAGACGCTATTCACAAGTTCAATATCCAAGTGGGAAATTTGACACAGTTTCTACCATAATATAGGGTATGTGAGTTTGCCAAATTATCCCCTATAGAGCTTTTAGAAGTTATTGAAAAAGCTTTTGGAGATCAGGAGCTCTCAGGGAAACATAAAGCTCTTATTAAGAAAAGTCGGGAGTTGAAGAGACTTGAAATAACTGTAAATCAAAATGAGGAAACATTGACCAAATTCAAGGCACTTAATGCTGAGCAAGAAAAATATGTGGAGCGTGTTCGGCAAAGAGAAAAACTACTGCGAAAGGTCGAATCTATAAAGAAGAAACTACCTTGGCTGAAGTATGATATGAGAAAAAGGAAAAGGAGAAAATGGTGAAGCGAAATCGAGATGAAATTGCAAAATTAATAGCAGAGCAAAATGTTCCAATAGAGGAGAATGCACAAATCAGAATAGCAGAGAAGGCAGCAGAGGAGGCGGCTACAGCGGCAAACACTCTTACTGATTGTGTAAATGATAATTTACACAAAGCTAATTTGATTTCAGAAACTGTTCTAGGATATCTCCCACAGGCACATCAACTACAAACAGAATGGGGACAAAAAGCAAAAGAAAGAGAAAAATCAATCCAAGGGCTGACAAGATTAAATTGGGACTCTTACTAGACATACTTAGTGAAGCCACACAGTTAGCACAATGTGCTTAATTGTATCATCAATTCTACAGAGAAGATTGTGCCTACACTTGCCGACTCTGTCTTTTCAGGACAGTTGAATTCTGAAGTCGGTCAACCACACCTTCTCAAAACTATGCTAGATGCCTGCAAGTTTAAAGATCAAATTCATAAATAGTTAGTTAATAGTCTTTATTTTTATATTTAGTTTTAATTTTACTGTATTTTAGCCTAGGAAAAGGACGGTCATTAAACCGAATCCTTAATTTTTTGTAATAGACTATTTTTAGATTTAGCTAAGTAGTATTTAAACCCTTCTCATGCATTTAGAGAAGGGTCCTGAATTTTAATATTTATGACTTGGAGATTACATTTCTGTACTCCACTGACTTATATATTTTTTAAAAGGATCACATCTGGTGATTTTATGCTGAATTATCTTTGAAGTGTTGCATTTCTGTACCTTGGAATTTGATTTTGCATCAGAATTACTGGATTAGAGTATCAAATTTCATTTGAAAGCTTTCAAGATGAATAAGGTATTTCTATCTGTTCACTGTTGATTTCTTTTGTTTTATGATATTCGCTTTAAAATTTGCTATCATTTACAGATATTTGTTCTCATAAACGTTTCTTTATATATATCATTTTTGAGTATAATGGAAATGTTATCTTTCATAAGTATATGTAGATGATATATTATGATGAATGCAATATGTTAATACAACTCTGTTTAATTTCTTAAACAAAGTTATCTTTATTTGTTGCTGCACATTTCGATTTAAATGATAATACATTTTTATGGTTATTGTTAAATTGGAATAATCTTAAGTTGTATTCACATATGTTTGCCCGGGTTAGTGTTAGAATTTCTTTACCAGTATTTAGTTTAAATTAGATAGTTTTATTTCAGTCAATTTAGTCCCATTTCCACTCATCCAAATCAACCCATCACCAACCCATTAGTTATAAGGAAACTGGTCCTTTAAATCCAGTCGGAGCCACCACACCAAACGGAAAAGGAGCTGTCCTAAGGTCCCGACCGGGTGGTTTTCCCCGATGTTTGAAGCAAAAATTTTCTAGGCTTCAACACATTGATGATAATTTTTTACTATCAGATTGCTATGAAGATATTGTACGTTTTCTAATCAATCTTGAGTGTACTACTTAATTCTAAAGGAATAAATGAAAGACACTTAAGTTTAAATCTGTTAATTATTGTATCATAAATGCTAACTTGTACTGGAAAGATGCTCTCAATATTCTTTTACTTTGTTTAACAAAAACAGAAACTGAAAGGATCATTGAGCAATTCCATGCAGGGATATGTGGAGGACATTGTGCTTGGAGAGCCGCAACATACAAGATACTAAGGGTAGGATTCTATTGGCATATGTTGTTTTCACAGGTAGGATAAAAGTTTATAAGTTGCATTCCATGTCAGATGTTTGTTGGTAAGAAAAAACTAACAGCTCTTCCATTAGTCCTAGTGGTTGTTTCAACACCATTCCTTCAATGGGGACTATATTTTATAGGAGAGATTCACCCAAACTCAAGTAATCCACATAGATGGATTTTAACTGCCATAGACTACCTCACCAAGTGGGTGGAGGCCATTCTAGACAAAAATGCTACAAATACAGTGGTAATTAAATTCATTAAGGAAAATATTTTTTCTAGATTTTTTTGTCCTCAATAGATAATGACCGATAATTCCATAACATTCAGTAGCATAAAAATGATAGAATTTTTCCAAAAATATCATATTTTTCTACATCACTCAATCCCTTACTATCCTCAAGGAAATGGCCTTGCAGAATATTCAAACAAGAGCCTAGTTAAGTTAATAAAAAATACCTTGGAAGACCATAAGAAGAATTGGGATAGTCATATTATCTATGCAGTTTGGGCAATCAGAATTTCTCCCAAAATATCAACAGGTAAATCACCATTCCAACTAGTCTATGGTAAAGAGGCCATTTTTCCTACTAATCTGGCTTTCCCTGTTCTAAAATTTCAACAAGAAACTACTGATGAACCTAATTATTTCTCTAGAAGGATAAATCAAATTATTGAAGTAAATGAAAACAGAGATGAGATTCAGTAAAAATTAAGGGAATGTCCTAATAAAATGAAGAGTATCTTTTACAGAAAGGCCAGGGAAAGAGACTTTCGAGAGAGATATATAGTGCTAATATGGGATTCTAGGAGGGAGGACAGACGTAAGCATGGTATATTTGATAATCTCTGGTTTGGAATTTTCAACATTGTTGAAGTCATAGGAAACAATACATTCATTCTACAAAATTTGGAGGGACAGTTTTCTACATTCCTTGTCAATGGCAGATTCTTGAAACATTACATTTAGTACTAAAGACTCTAAATAATATCATCATTGTACATAACCATTTCCTTTTAAAAATTTCAAGTCTATGTTTTCTTTTTCTTCGGAAAAGACTCCATAGCCCAAGGAGAAGGCACTTGAATCTTCTTTTTCTCTAGATCCCATAGGGAGAAACAGTCCCCGGTTGGAGTTGATGTTGTAACATTATTTGGTTTTGATAAGTTAGTATATTAGTCAAAAAAGATATTAAAAATGTTAAGTTAGGATATTGATTGAAAAGAAAAAGAAAACAAAAAATTTTAGGACTATTGTTATTTTATAAATCCATATCAAATAAAATGTTAGTGGTTGATTGCCATAAATAATGAAGTTATAAAAATGTTAGGAAAGCAAAAGAAAAAAATTTCTTTCGTTAGAAAAATTAATAAAAATGAAGGCAACTTGTTTAAATGTGTCATTAAATGTTTAATTTTAATTTGACTATGGTTAAAAATATTTAAAAAGGCGTTAATCATATTTTTTGGTTAATCAGACATCAAATTTCATGTTATGTGCATATAAATTTATTCTAAGTCACTAAATGAAAAATATGTCTTGTCGTCTTTGATAAAAGGTGTGCACCTATCTATGGTTGATATGCCCTCTGCCCAGATCAACGGTAGAGGGAGAGTTCGCACCCCCTTGGCCATTTCTCGTTAACGTCGGGGGGAGGGGGGAGGGGGGGGGGGAGTGTGGGGGTGTTCCAAAAATCAGTTTGAATGGCAGACCCTAAAGGCATACATGGTGCAATATTATCACTTCTCACTAAACCCCCCACCCCCCCATCTCAAAATCGAAAACCACTCTCAATCCCTCTAAAATCCACGAGGGTTTCTATTTTCATCAAAGGTCATTCTTCCCATGTGCCTTGACCATTTACCCTCGGTCTAACCATACATTTCCACCTGCCATACCCATTAACAAATATTCATAGCCATTGCCAACATGTCATGTCCTTCGCCTCTTATTCTCCCGTTAAGAATCCACTCCCAGGTCATTAGCCTCCACATCATAGCCACACACGAAATATCATTAAAGCTGTTATGGTCACCCGAAAACCATTAGCCAAACCCTACACACTATAAATAAACCCGAGCCATTATCTTTGTTACTTTATCTAAATTTCTACTATTTCTTGTAGGTTAAATATTCATGCAGATTCCTCTGGATTGCATATTGTTTATCTGTCACTATTTACGCCTAACCTACTCTTTGATATCCAGTCAGCCACACATTTTTTCCTCTTTTACTCTCTTTTTTTTTTCAGTATGGCCCCAAAGGGGAAATCCAAAAATAAAAACATAGAAAAAACCCTTGCTTCCATAGTCCTGGTCAATCTTTACAAGTTACCCTCGGTGACTTCCTGTTCAAAATTGCAGATGCTAAGTGTGAACTATATTTTCACGAACTACATCTCTAGCTAGAGAAAAAATATATTGAAAAGTAGGACCCCATTAGATTTTCGGAGTCACTGCTTCCTTTCTACAGCTTCCAAAAAACACATGAATTCCCTGACTTGGTTATCTGGTGTCTGGCCAAATATGACCTTGTAAAAAGAGCAGTTGTGGCTCAGAATGGAGATAATCTGATCACCATCTCTGCTAAAACCATTAACCAGATGATATTAATCCTTTCATCAGAATCCCTCAGCCTTTTTTCACCATCTTCACTTATGGATATGTACCATAAGTTAACTTTTCCACAGAGAGCTCAAATATTTGAGATTTTCATGCCTGAGGATGTTGAATTACCTAAAAATAATCCACCTTACCCATATTCCATATTTCCTGAAGCTTCCAAACATTGCATTTCTCTGCTTTCTTATCTAATAGGATATCGATATGATAATAATGTGGATGAACCTATCCTTGCTTTTCTTTCCATCTTCAGTAAAGATCATCAACCAACATTCATGTATAATTATAGCTAATTCTTGGTTGATGATATACATGAACAATTCATGAATCTTACTACATAAGAAATGTTTAAGTACAGTTCTGTACTTATTCATTTGTTTCTTTTTCAGCAAGGAAATAAATTTCCAATCCAACTCAGCAAGAAACATGATAAAAGAGTGGATCAATCAGTGATCCATTGGACAGAGATAGTCAGAGCCGGTTCAGCCAAAACTTCATACATAGATTTTATAGACTCATTTATACATCCATTAGTACTGCTTCTAAATAGTCAGACAGAGCGAAGGATTGTAGATGAGTTAGAAAGGATTTTACATCTAAGTGAACAGAATAAAACTAGTTACTCTTATTTATACCAAAACTATACAGAGATAAGGGTATACGGTTGCGAGCTTGCACCATATAATCTGCCTAAATATGTTCCCATGAGAATATTTTCTCTAGAATACATTATGCAGATGATCAACATGGATGACTTGCACTTTATGTAAGGAAAAAGGAAATCATAGTTTAAGATAAACTTAAATATTGGAACATTCATTTATGACACCAGATCAGCTAGTGTGGAGGCAGACACATTGTTAGAAAACATGAAATTCCAGCCTTATTTCACCTATTCTTATGACCCTTTTGGGATTATCTCTACTCTAAGATTTGAATTGAAAAAAAAAAATTATAATCACACTCCAAGACTAGAGATAGAGAAACTTATGAATCAAGAAAAATGGGTTGATGGAACACTCCAGGAAGCAGAGGAACATGTTTTACCTACATCAAATGTTCAGACTCCAGTTTCTCAGAGAAAGAAAAAAAAAAGGGGAATAGAGCATACTTCATCTGCTGCTGAAATTATGAAAGAATATATTTTACAACAGAAGAAGCCTAAAATTCATTTCACAATGTCTATAGAAGGAAGAATAACATAGGTAATTGATCTTGGAGAAGAAGTTTCTACATCGGCTGGAACTAGTGTTCCAAATAATCCTCCCATACTTTCTCCTTCTAGGAAACCTCTAGAAATAATTCAGTCTACAAGAACTCCTTCTACAGAGGATCAAAACATCTTTTCCAAGTTCCCTAAAAAAAAAAAAAAAATGAAACTCTCAAATCAAATGTATACAACTAGTTTTGGAAATTGACTTCAACCTCCCAGGATAGATTTCTTTCATCTTTTGATAGAGAAAAAGGGAGAATGCAGATTTTATTTTTGCAAGCTCAGGTTCCATTTACCAAGTATCCATCAGACTATAAAAAGAATATATTTTCATTTGATACCAGTCAGATACATCCCATTGATAAAATGGATATGCACAGACAGTCTGGTGAAATGTTTTTTTCCACCGTGACTACTACAATATTAGCTCAAGATTGAAAATATATCTTCATTAGCTAAATATAACAAGTTGAAATCCTTAGAAGATCTTGTAGTCAATATTGGATATGATCCAAAGGACTGCGAGGCAGTAGAAGAGATTCTCATGAGGAAGAATGAAGATATTGCAGCTCTGTGAAAGCATTTGAAGCTGCCTTTTATTGAAGATCCATAGACCAAAGAGATTGAGGAGTGTGAAAATAATAGGCAAGAGATGCTCAAACTTATTATTGAGAAAAACATATAGATAAAGAAAATGGAAGAGAAAATTGAAGGATTTATAAAGGATAAATAAGCATCCCAACTTGTTATGGTTTCATTCATAGCAATTCCTACAGTAGTTGTAGGTACAAAACCTTCATCATCATCAACAACAATTGAATCAAAATCAACAACAGTTGATCTAGTTAAATTAGCATAAGAATTGGCCTTACAGAGTAGCAAAATGAGAGGCTATTGGAGAATTTCCAGAACTGAGAGCTACAGAAGATCAATAATGACACTTTGTATATGTAAGAAATGTAGAAGTCCCATAAATTGGGACTTAAGATTGAAAAATTGTAAAGCGATTTGATAATGGAAGATACCTTGGCCCAAGCCAAGGAAAGCATTTGGACATAAATCAACCAATCTATGACAGATGTATGGCCATCCATACCAATAATTTTTGAACAATAGGAACTTATTACTAAATCCAGGGCATAAATACAAGAACAAAAAACAACTTTGAAGACCAAAACAACCAAATACACTAATATGATAAAGGTGTTGAAATAAAAAAGTAGATAATATATTGAGGAAATAAACATTCCCAATAGAACAAATACCATCTTAGAGATTAGGGTCTTGTTGAAGAAAAATATAATTAATCAGCTTGAGACAAAATTTCAAACCTCAGACATTGTTATTCAGAGGTTTCATTCAACATTTAATATTTTGAATCAAAAGGGGCTACCTGGACTCGTAGCTCCAAATGATAAGTCGATTAATTTAGAATATTTTTGTAAGACATTATATACAATTGCAGTACATAAGACAAAATTTGCAGGAATCAAGGGACAAATTATAGGGAAGGCATTTTTGGAAGCCTTAGAATTTGACTTGGCCATCAAGCATGAAATTAGACATTTGTTCCTCAACAATCATACCGTTGAGAGGTACACAAAGGTGGATGAATTTTTCAAGAAGATGGTAAGTTTGGAAATCCCAAGTGAAGATAGATCAAATAAACTATGTGATACCATTGAGTGATTTTCATCCTAACATCATGAAAACACAACAACATTTCAAGAGCTTAGTCATCAACAACCTCCTTCAAATCATAGACACATCATCCAGCAATTTCCTTCTGCCTAATTTTTTATACTATTTTTGTAATCATTTTTAAATATTTTCTAAGTCTTAGAACTAGTATAAATAACTGTCATTACGATTTATTAAGGGTTTCATCCTTGGATGAGAATTTTGTAAGCAACACTGTACAAAATTTTGATCATTAATAATAAATGAAGGATTATGGATTTCTTTCATGCAACCTTGTTCTTTTGTGATTTTTCTGTGTTTATTATTTCATATTGTTTTCTACATGTATTTAACTATTATGAAGATAACTAGGTAATATTAACTGAGTTTCAATTGTCTTAAATTCCTCCTGAAGTTATTATCTATATCAAAGAATGACTTACTGAGCTATCTATTTATGCAAGTCCCTCTCATCAATGAATTATCATCATATTCGTAATGTTAAATGTGTTTTGTTAAACTTTTAGACATAGTTTTAAAGTATTCACACTTATTATTATTTTAAAAAAAATTATTTGAATATCTAAATAGTCATATTTTCTTACATATTATGCTTAAACATATTCAAATCTGAATCATTGTGTGAAATAAAGCAAAAACCCTTTGTCTTATTAATTAATACTTTTCTAAAGGTTTAGACACAGTTGCTGCAATTTTTTTAATGTGTTGGTCATCCAAGAATTCCAAACATAAAACAAAAAAAAACATTATAGATTCTTTGGCATAATTTGTTGACCCCAATTATCTCAGAGGACAATAGTAAGAAGTGCATTAATCAGAGTCTCTATGGAAAATTTATGCCACTCAAAAGTTGACCTTCCTATTTTTACACCTATAGTTCGGGAATATTTCGCATCAACTCCCATTATTCATGGAAAAGGGGCTAGACATGTGATGAGGTCCTCTACAGCCTAGTTTAGGGTGAATGGGTGAGCATTAGGTGAGTGTGAGTGTGACTGTGAGCATTAGATGGGTGAGTGTTAGATACAATATGTGATATATGAGATATATTATGAGTGAGTGTGAGTGTGAATGTTATATGGTTGAGCGTTATATATGATATGTGAGATATATTATAAATTCAATTAGATGTGATATGTGAGATGTGTAATACTAGTCTTGTCTCTTCTCAACGTCTCATACATTCATTTTTTTTGGAGTTCGGATTCATATTAACTAATACTAATCACATTAGTCATGTGGTTGGGATTAAGTTTTGGTAAATAACAAGTACTATTCAGCTGTTTAATTGGATGTTATGTTTTTAGAAAAAAATTGAATTGATATATGAAGTGGAAAAGTTAATTTCGTACTAGCATAATTTTTTTGGTTGGTATGTATATTTTTTTCTATATAGCACCTATTCATTTTTTTAATGAAAATAATTTTTTTCGTTATGGTTGGAAATAAGTGTAGGTAAATAGGTTATTTTTAATTTATTTGGTCTTCCTATGGAGCTCAATGAAAATCATTTCATAAATACCTCAAAATCATGACAACATAAACCCTCCGTCCTCCCGACTATTAATTTTGAGGTATATCTAACCCTTCATCCTCGCGACTACTAAAAATATTCCCATAGAGATTAAATCGAGGTTTTAATAAATTAAAAATGAGAAATATATGTTTATATATACATATGTGAAATTTATATAATATAAATAATATTATAAAGAATGAGGATAGATGCATTTTAACCAAGGATCCAATCAAAGAGAGAAAACAAAGTCACTAACAATGATAGAGGAAACATATTGCATGATTCTTTTAAGTTTTCTATTATTTTATTTTCTTTGAGATGATTGATCCAAACTATAGATTTATTATTTTACAACCAATTATGTTTGTTGTTTAAATTTAGATACTTTCTTAAATACAATAGAATGGAACCATATTTAAGAGAGAGTGATATGGATGGGGAATAGAGTGGGGGGAGAGATACATAGAGGTGGGAGAGACAGGGAGAAAGGAGACGAGGGAAGGGAAAGAAAAAGAGAGAATGTAGATAGGGAAATA
Organism: Pinus albicaulis; assembly: GCA_034641835.2. Lineage (NCBI taxonomy): Eukaryota > Viridiplantae > Streptophyta > Pinopsida > Pinales > Pinaceae > Pinus > Pinus albicaulis. The sequence goes on along the minus strand of JAXQQM020078013.1, from coordinate 227,410 downwards.
ATTGGAAGAGAGATATGGAGACATAAATGTCGAGGGGGGAGAGAGGAGGAGAGTGATAAGGGGAGAGAGAGGGAGATAGTGACAGAGTTGGAGGGTGGATAGAGAGAGAGTGTGTGTGATGGAGGGAGAGATGGAGGAAGGTGGGAGATAATGAAAGAGAGAGGAGGGAAGAGAGAGGGGACTTGAGAAAGAGGAGAGGGAGAGGGGAGATAGACAGAGGGAGGTGGGAGAGAAAGGAAGAGAGAGGGGACTATAGAAAGAGGAGAGAGAGAGGGGGGAGAGATAGAGGGAGGTGAGGGAAGGATGAAGTTGGAAGGGGGAAAGCGAGGAAGAGAAGAAAAAATGCATTGAGAGATAGAGGTGTAGAGAGAGAGAGAGGGAGTGATAAGGGAGAAATGAAGATGGAATGAGGGAGAGAGGATACAAGGGAAGGGAGAGAAAAGGAGAAGATAGAGATAGGGAAACAAGGGGAAGAGAGAGACTAAGATACATAGATATGGAGGGGGGAGAGAGGGGGAGAGCGATAATGGGAGAGAGAGGGAGATAGTGACAAAGTTGGAGGGTGGAGAGATAGAGTTTGTGTGGTGGCGGAGAGATAGAGGGAGGTGGGAGAGAAATGGGAGAGTGTAAAGAAGAGAGAGAGGAGAGAGACATGGATTTGGAAGGGGAAGAAAGACATAAGGAGAGAAAGGTGGAGAGTGATAGGGAGTGACAAGGGAGATATGATGAGAGAGAGAGATAGAGAGAGAGAGAGAGATGGAGATGGACACAAGCAGAAGAGAGAGAGAGAGAGAGAGAGAGAGAGAGAGAGAGAGAGAGAGATGGAGAAAAGGGGAAGAGAGAGACAAAGGAGGGGAAGAGAAAGAGGTACATGAAGAGGTAGGGAGATAGATATATATAGATATGGAGAGGGAGTGTGTATGTTTTTGGGTTGAGAATGAGAGACGAGGGAAGATAGATATATAGATGCAGGGGGGAGAGCGGGTAGAAGATAGAGGAAAAGAGAGGGAGGGGGGAAGAGAGATAAATATGGAGAGAGAGAGAGTGTGTGTGTGTGTGTGTGTGTGTTTTGGGGTTGAGATAGAGATATAAATGGAGGGAGTAGAGAGGGAGATAAAGAGAGAAGGCGAAGAGATAGATAGGGATAGGAAGAGGGATATATATATATATATATATATATAGAGAGAGAGAGAGAGAGAGAGAGAGAGAGAGAGAGAGAAATATATATGGAGGGGGAAAGAGAGAGAGAGAGATGTGTTTAGGGGGTTGAGATAGAGAGACAAATAAGGAGAGATTTAGGGAGGTATAGATATAGATGGAAAGGGGGGAGAGGGAAGAAGACAAATATAGAGAAAGGGAGGAAGATGTGGAGAGAGAGAGAGAGAGAGAGAGAGGAGACAGGGGGTGGGAGAGAGAGAAGGAGAGAGGGACAAAGATAGACATATAATGGAACGTTGAAAGAGAGGGAAGAAGAAAGAGACACTGAGACAAATCAAACATAGAAGTTAGATCTAGAAAGTCATGATTATTTTGGTTTTTCACAAAAATATGTGTAATGATTTTAGTGTTGTTCTTTATTTCTAATATTATTTTATCACTTGCACCATATGCCTTGATTTCAGTGCAGATGTTGATTTCTAGTCCTATTTAATACCTTACACTAGATGCATTGATTTCAATGTAGATGTTGATTTATACTCCTATTTGATTGCTTGCACTAGATGCATTCGTTTCAATGTAGACATTGATTTCTAATCATATTTTATCGCTTGCACTAGATGCATTTATTTTATTGTAGATGTCGATTTCTAATCATATTTAATACCTTATACTAGATGCATTGATTTTAGTGTAGATGTTGGTTTCTACTTCTATTTGATTGCTTACACTACATGCATTTTGTTTAGTGTAGATATTGATTTATAATCCTATATGATCACTTGCACTAGATGTATTGATTTGAATGTAGATGTCAATTTCCAATCTTATTTAATACCTTACACTAGATGCATTTATTTCAGTGTAGATGTCGATTTCTACTCCTATTTTATTGCTTGCACTGGATGCATTGGTTTTAGTGTAGATATTGATTTCTAATCCTATTTGATTGCTTCCTGATCTGAAAGGACTGTATTAATTTTTTGTGCTAAGTGTCTTTTCAGTTACAAAACATGTACATATTTGTGTCCATTTGTTTTCTTAAGGATTGAGGAATTTAACCATGAAAAATAGATGAATTTGTGAATTATAAGCATGAAATTAAGCCTAAATAACACTAAAAAATAGTGTATAATAGATAAATAAAACCACACATAAAATTTACACAATAGGAATGATGAATCAGTTCACCCCTCCTGGGCTACATCTGTTGGTCCAACTCCTAATGGCATGCCCATCTTTCATTATGCTCAAAATTTTTCATATACATGTGTTTACAAGCATCCAATGGTTCTTGTCTCTACACCAATGGCTCCAAAACGCTCAAATTAGTCTAGGTAGACTCTTGTTTGACGCAAATTGGTGAAATATTGATCCTCCTATCCTTTTTCCCAATTACTCCTACAAAACCTCCACTAAAATTGGAAAACTGAACTTGTCTACAATTAAAAATAGAAAAAAATCCAAAATTTAGTGGGCACACTAAATTACTGCCAGTCTTCTAACCATAAGATTAGTAATATGGTTAAGGGGATGGGGTGGCCACATGCCAGACACCGCAATCCCCATGGTTAGGCTAACCATCGAGCGAAATTCCACTTAAAACTAGAGTTCGCTCCTTATAAATTGGAGTTAGAACCAAGGTTCTCCCTAACCGCCGACGTAAATTACTGTAACCTCTGCCATGTGATAAGTTTTGGGGTCATGGTAATGTTTGTGGTTGGTGTTAAGTTTTGTTGTAACGATTTTATATGTGACCACTTCAATGGGACCGTAGGTAGGTTGGGACCGCAAGCGGTCCCCCCCCCATGTGCAGTATATTTAAAACATATATAGTGTTGGTTCCCTATATGGGTAATAATAATTGTATAACGACGATGGTGGAGAGTCATGTGGGTACACTGAAGGTCACCAGGTTGAAACCCCGGGACCTCAACAAAATTTTGATCAACCTTACATGGGACACGTGGCAGCCTCAGGGTTGGTGACGTCTCACCCATCCATTGGCTCAAAAATAAAATGTACAATCCATAGAAAAATGAGAATGCACCACTTGGGGAAATATTACTGGCTTGGAAAATGGAATATTCTCAAGAATATTCCCATTTTTGCTGACTGTACCTTTACATGCTGACTGGGCATCCCAGTCAAACCTGTCGCAATTTTAGTTGTTTGGGAAATCAATCAAAACGCGATATCTCCCTCATACGACTTCAGTTTTTCGAACCATGAAGTACACTGAAATCAGAAAGACGAGATATACCTGGTCTCTTAGGTTCAACATAGTTTTGAGCACTTTCAATTCTTAGACAAATTTATGAACTCCTGATCACACCTCCCCATTTGGAATATTTTGGACCCCAAAAGACTTGATTACATGTTCAGTATATGAGGGTACAACTCCCTCACCTTTCCAACTTCCATCCACTTTGCAGTGCTTGGCTTACTTCCTTTGAGCCCAACTCAAAGGTAATCTACACTTCCCCTCTTAAATTCTCTTGTCCTCTTGTCAAGAATTTTATCTTCCTTGAGATTATCCAGAAATTCTGGTGAGAAATATTCAATAGAAGGCAGCTAAACATCACTTCCTTGATCATCGATCAAAGGTGGCTCATACAAACTTAAGTTTTCAACATTAAAAACTGAATACATTTGCATATATGAAGGCAATTAAAGTTGAAATGAATTGTTACCAACTTGCTTTATGATCTTTAATGGACCATAGCGAATGGGTTTGAGATTTTTACCTTCTCCTTGCATCCTTTCTTTGCTTATGTGTAACCATACCTCATCTCCTTCTTGAAACTTGTGATCAACTCTATGTTTTTCATGCCTCTCCTTGTATTTTCTTTGACTCTTTTCAATTTTTTCTTGAACTTGTTTATGTATAATCTGAATTTTCTCAATGAAATTTCGAGCCTTATCAATATCATTATGCCCATCAATTGCAACATCCTTCTCAAAGATGAAGTCTAATGGAAATTTTGGCAAATACCAAAGCATAATTCAAAAGGTGATGTATTTATAGAAGAGTGTTTTGCCCGGTTGTAAGCATTTTGAATGCAATGCAGTTTCTCATCCCACAACTTGGGATGTTTGCTGCAATATCCTCTAAAAAAATTCACAACGGTTCTGTTCACCACCTCCGTTTGGCCATCTATTTGCGGATGAAAAGAAGTACTCTTTTTCAACTTTTTTTCCATCATATTCCAAATATTGGACCAAAAATTCCCAATGAACCTAGAATCCCTTTCACTAACAATAAAGTTGGCAATCCATAATGAACCCATACATGTTGAAAATAAAGTTCAGCAGTTTTCTCAACAGTAATGATTTTCTTACATTGCATAAGTATACACATTTTACTAAATCTATCCACAACTACATAAAGATAATCATGTTGTTTTCTTGACATAGTGTTAAGTCCCTATATTACTAGTATAGTCCCTTATTGTTGTTAGTGTAACCCCCTTACTGTTATTGTTGTTCCCTTGTAACCCCAATATTGTTATTATTGTGCCCTTACATTGTTATTGTTAGGTCGGCTAGGATTATATTGTGACCCCACGGACTCCTATATATAGAAGGAGGTTTTAGTCATTTGTATCATCCAAGAATTGTTCATTTATGTAATGTATTGGAGGTTTCCCCCTCGAAGTGGTTGATTTCTAAGGCATTGATCTCTCTTTTATTCTATTTTTGGAGTTGGTTTCATAACATTTGGTATCAGAGATTGGGATTCTATGGTTTCGCTGCTCCAAACAAGCCATCGTGGAAATTTCACCTTAATTTTTTTTTTACAAAGGTTCAGAAGCTGAATTTTTGACATAGCAAAGCCGAAATATTGGGGAACATCTTGTAAAAATTTTAGATCTTGGTTCACAATATTTTTGGAGATATGATTTGTGGAAGTTAGGGATTTTTAAGGCTCCCGAATTTCACCTAAAACAGGTCATCATGGAATTTTCGCTATAAATTTCTTTCTACAAAGCTTCAGAAGATGAAAATTTTACAGAGCAAAGCTGAAATCCTGAGGAAAATCCTTAAATATTTCAGATCTTGGTTCGCAATATTTTCAAATATATGATCTAGGTATGCTAGATTTTTTTCAAGCTCTCGAATTTCATCTTAAAGAGGTGACCATGGGAAAATCGTCATAACTCTCTCTCTAAGCGTTGGATTGTAATTCTGTAAAACGTCGTTGCAAGTACATGGACATTAGTTTCCTATGTATGAATTTTAGAGCTGAAGGAGGAAACAGTGACACATGCCCCCTAAAAATAATTCAACACCAATTAAGCCTTCATAAGGCTCTAATATGACCCATGAAGATGAATAAATACAACATGACATGTCAAAATTACAAGAGAAAGTGCACCAAATTTCGATCTCTCAAAGATCAACAAAAAATGAAATGGAAGTTTTGAAGAAAACCATGGAAGCTAAGATGGATGGTTTGAAGAAAGGCATGGAAGATAAGATGGATGGCATGGAAGCTGGCATGGAAGCTAATATGGATGGCATGGAAGCTAAGATGGATGAAATGGAAGATATGATCAATGAAAAAAATGAAAGACAACATGGAAAACATGAAGAATGATCTAAAAGAAGACATGGAAGGTTTGACAAAGTTGATACAAGAAATGTTTCCTAATGGCGAAAATATAGAAGAGGAAACTCATGATGATAAAAAAATAAATGTTAATTGTGATTTCATAAACTCTAATGTTGGATGGAAGAACCACCATATTCCAAAGATGGATATGAGGAATTTTGATGGCAAGGATCTCGTAACATAGATACTATAGATGGAGCAATATTTTGATCTCAATCATGTGCAAAACAAACAAAAGGTACGCATTGAAACTTTACATTTAGAAAAATATACATTTGTATGGTATTGATGGCTTTTCTCCCATAAAAAAATTGTCACTTGGTCAATTTTTACGGAGGAAATGATAGCGCATTATGAGGATACAAAGAGAAACACCTTCGTTAGCCAATTGATAAATCTCAAATAAAAGGGTTCGTTGGTGGAGCACATTCAGGACTTCAAAAAATTGAATATAAGGGTAACTGATATACCAGAGGAACACAGGATTAATGTCTTCATAGGGACTTTAAAGGATAACATCCAACATGGGGTTCGTGTTTGGGAACCTGATTCATTGGAGAAGTAATTCAAGCTAGCAAGAAAATTTGAATGTAAAATTATGACGACAAGGAAGCCTACCACTCACATCTATAAGGATGGAAGTTTTCCTACTCCTAGACTTCCACAACCTACAAGGTTGACACCACAACAATTTGAAGAAAAAAAGAGAAAAAGGGCTTTGCTATAGTTGTGATAGAAAATACACTAAAGGTCATAAGTGTGCTGAGAAGAAATTATTTTACATAGATTGTAAAGAGGATGAAGAAAATGAACAAGAAACTTCAAAAGAAGAGGATACACACCAAGAACCAACCCTAGAAGAAGAAGAAATGAGTTCGACCATATCGTGTAATGCACTGGCGGGAATTATCACTCCCCAAACTCTCAAGATGGAAGGACATATCAAGAAGAAAAAGGTAATTGTGTTGATTGATTTGGGTAGTACCCATAATTTTATTCATTGTAAGGTAGCCAAGGAACTGAATTGTTTCCTATACCCAGTAGTAGAATGTCAAGTGATAGTTGCAAATGGAGGAACTATAAATTGCTCTGGAAAATGCCATAATTTCAAGCTAACCATGGGGGAATATGTATTGGATATACCAATGCTTTCTATTATAATGGGAGGTGTTGATGTTGTACTAGGAGTACAATGGTTACAATCTTTGGGGACAATAGCTTTTAATTTTCAAGAACTTTTCTTGAAATTTTTTCAGAAGGAAAGGAAGTCAAATTATGGGGTATAGCAGGGATGCCAGAAAAGATAATAAGATATAATGTCATGACAAAGCTTCTGAAGAAATAATAAGGAGGCTTAATTGCATAATTATGCTCACTGGAAGTTCCAACATCAAAATCATTTATTTCTCCAGATCTCCAAAAAGTCTTGGACAATCATTCCAAGGTGTTTGAAACTCCCAAAGGACTCCCACCTATTCATGATCATGATCATGCTATTCATTTGATTCCAAGAAGTGTCCCTCCAAAAATAAGGCCTTACAGATATCCTTACGTCCAAAAGAGCGAAATTGAACATATGATTGTAGAAATGTTAGAGGTTGGCATAATTCAACCTAGTCAAAGTTCTTTCTCGGCTCCAATAGTATAGGTGCACAAGAAGGGTGGATCATGGTGCATGTGTCCGGATTATAGGGAGCTCAATAAGCTCACTATTAAAGATAAATTTTCCATTCCTATGATTGATGAATTATTGGATGAATTACATGGAGCAATTTACTTTGCCAAGTTGTATCTTTGTTCAGGATATCATCAAATTAGAAGGAAGACTGAAGATATTCTGAAAAAAACATTTTGAACTCATGAGGGTCATTATGAATTTTTGGTCATGCCTTTTGGCATTACGAGTGCACCTTCTACATTTCAAGGGTTGATGAATTCCATTTTCAAACCCTTCCTTAGAAATTTGTGCTGTTATTTTTTGATGACATACTAATCTATAGCATGTCTTGGAAGGATCATGTTCAACATGTTGACAGGGTGCTCAGACTATTGGAGGATAAACAATTATATGAAAAAACATAAAATGTTTCTTTCAGTACATGAGGTGGAATATCTGGGTCATATTGTATCTCACGAGGGTGTTAAGGTATACCCTAACAAAATTAAATCCATTAAGGAATGGAAATTCCCCACAACCATAAAGGAGTTGTGAGGATTTCTTGGGTTAACAGGGTATTATCACAAGTAAGTTAAGAATTATGGGAGAATAGCAGCACCTATAACAACATTATTGAAGAAGGATTCATTTTCATGGACTCCTGAAGAAAATAAGGCCCTTGAACATATTAAAGGGGCAATGTGCCTAGTGTTAAGGTCCCGTGATTTGGCTGATTGGCAAGCCAAGTGACAGGGTAACATCAAACCAATATTTGGAGCCCAAGGACCTAGCCTTCTTGGACTCAGAGAGGGCTCTCTCTATTTGTGTAAAGGATATCTATGTGTTTTTCTTCTTGTGTTTCTGATTTTAGGCTAGTTATGAAGTAGGATTTTGGTTTTTCTTTTAGGTTTGCCAGGGAGCAACTAATCAAAGACTAAGATAGATAAAAATATTGTCAGATCAACTGGGCTATGGGGTTGAAAAGGTCAAGAAAGCTTCAGATGGTGATACAAGATATGTTGAAGGGGCGATTTGATCAAGTTAAAATGGATCTTTGGTTAAAATGGAGTGGGATGGACACTAAATATGTGAATAAAAAATGATTTCAAGCATAAATAGTTCAATAGCTGACATAAACATGGTACGGATAACCATTAATCATGAGAAATGTAACTATAAACTGATAAATTCATAGAAATAAACATTCAAGCAATACATGGAGATATATGACTCTCTAACTTTAGGAAATTGCTATCAGACTTTGGGGAAAGACAATTAAGACAAACAAATAACTCAAATCACTATGAGGAAATTCCTAGACATAGTATTTCAGGCTATCAGAAACTTTGAAGTAATATTGCATAGTTTTAGGCAAAGGGAAAGATCATTACAAGACCTCCTTGGTTCAACTAATGACAATCAAAAAATCAAAGAAAGGTTTCAAAGGTGGAGCTATGACTAGCCATGAGTAAGCAGGGAATACCGTGAATCATACTTAGCATGCATAAAACCATAAATGAAAAAAGAAAAAAATTTCTTTAGTTATCAAAGAGCAATCAAGGATTCTTTGATGTGACTGAGAAGGAAGAAAACATAGAAGCTATAGAGAAATAGGAAATATGAGGTGCCTCCAAGGGCATGTCTCAAATATATTCTATACTATATTATAGCAAGCAAGAGCATGAAATATGAATGAAAAATAAGAAGCATAATGGAGAGGAACACTATACCATTTTATCAAGTCAAGGAATCGAACAACAGTCCTCTTTCATCACCCAAAACATTCAAGAAACTATCCAATGCATGGGACAAGTATTTCTTCCAAGCTTGTATAACCATATATTGCTATATATCATCAAGTTCAACCTTATTTACAATGAAGTCTCTTGGAATATATAGGCCAAGATGAGGGAAAACCTCCAAGTGCAACTTGCAAGCTCATTGGCCCATCAAAAATATCTGATTTTGTCCTTGAGGCTTTGCAAAGCCCAAGGCACAAAATATCTATAAAAATATCCTAAAAATGCTAAAAAAGGAAATTATATTGACTTTTCCTAACTAAACATGGCCAAGAATATCTAAATGCACATTAGGAAAAGCCACTTCAGAAAAGTGCATTTTTCACAAAAATACTTAAGAAATATATCAGCAGAAAATCCCGTGTCTTGTGGGCAACTTTTGGAGGGCTTCCCGATGTCGAAACGAGGTCTGTGATAGCTCTTTGGAAATATATAGATGTCTACCTTTTTAAAATTCTTTGTTTTCTCCAAAATAATCAACAAAATCCTGTGAAAATCTGACCTGTGTGAAAAAACTCAAAAAATAGACCTTCCTGATAAACGGGGCAGATTGTGGAAAAAGTGGTTTTTTTTCACCATTTTGGGGGACCAAATCATATTCAATTGATCTGAAAATAGTTTAGTAGATGCCCCTAAAATTATGGCATCTAATGATAGCATTTTCATCCTTTGAGGATGTCTCAAATAGAAATGGAAATTCCCATGATTTTTAACAAAAAGCCCAAAAATGAGAAAAAACCAAAACTTGCTGAGTTTTGCCCAATTTTCGTGAGAATGACCCTCAAGGGTTTTCAGAAACATGTTGAGAAGATGAGGCCAAAATTTGGAGCCTTGATGTGTCTTTCTTCATTTCTGGTGCTAGGCGCCTCTTTTGAGCCTCTTTGAGCTCCTCTTGTGTGGCTTTCAATTTCCGCCGGGCAAGCTAATTAAGCTTCTTATAGTGCTCAGTCATTCTTCTTTGAAGGTACAAATCTCTATTGGCCTTTTCCAACTTCTTTTTCAAGAGATCATTCACCCTCTCAAGCCATGCTTCTCCATTGTTTTCTATTTCTTGGGTGAATAAGGTAGCAAGGGGAAAATATTGGAAAAGGACAGCCTCTTCCTCTTTTTGTTTCTCCAAGGCTCTTCTGAGTCCCATGGTTCTCGGCCTCTTTCTTCTTGACTGATCCTCATCTTCACTATCATTGAACTCACCCATGAGTTCTTCCAACTTAATTTGCACCTTGGAGGCCTCTTTTTGATATTTGATAGCCCGTGTCTCATATACTGCCATGTGGACACCCATCTGTTTGTTTTTTTTTTGCAGAAAGTGAATGAGGTTTTTAGACCTCTCTATATCTTCCCTTAAATCATGAATTTTTTCCTCTCTATTAATCAAGAGAGACTCTAGGATTCCAGCCTCATTGTCACTATCATCAAAGTCCCTCTCTTTCTCATGGCTACTTTCTTCCATCTCCTTTCCCTTGCTTTGGGTGGCCTTCTTGGTCTTCCTCCTCTTGGGTAATTCAACAATGGATTGTTTGGGAAACTTCCCCTTGCTTCGGAGGGCTCTAGTAACATTTGGAGTTACAATTTGAGGCACTCTCTTTCTTGATGTTTGAGGCTTTGTCACCTTTGGAGAAGAAAGCATGGCCCCTTGCCTAGGAGAGGCAGCTAACACATGCTCTATTTTCTCTTTGCCCTTGCTACTCCCCTCATCATCCTTGCCACTTTTTTGACCTTCTTAATGAATTCTTTGACTCTCACCTTGCATGTTTTTTTGAGGGCTGCCCCTTTCACTCTTGTCCCTTCTTTCTTTAGGACTTTTAGGCTCTGTCTCTTGAAGGTTTTGTGCTTCATCCTCATCATATTTGCTACTGTGAGGGCTACCAATATCCCCATCAAACTATTCCATTTCCTCATTATTGCCCTCTTCATTGTTTTGGTCTTCTTCATGGCGCTCTTCTTCACCACTGTGTTGCCTTTCATCACTATGTTTTTCTTCTTCATCATGTTGTTATTCCTCACTGTATTTTTCTCCACTTTTCTCCATTTCCTCACTGTGTTTTTCTTCACTTTTCTCCCTTTCCTCAATGTGTTCTTCTTCTTCATCATGCTGCTCTTCTTCACTGTGTTCTTCTTTTTCATTATGCTGCTCTTCTTCACCAATCATGGGAAATTTTAGCTTCGTAGGAATGGGCTTACTAGAAGAAGGAGAAAGATGCTGAGTGGAAGGTGAAGGAGATGCATGGGATGAAGAAACAATGGCGAAATTGGGATGTGCAATGAAAGTTTCCCAAGAGATTTCCTTCTTCTCAAGTTGATGAAGAATGACAATCTTGATGAGGGAATGATGGAAAAGGCAAGCTGGCTGCTGAGAGGGAGGTATCTTTTGAATAGTGGAGGCCATATTTTCAATAATTCTATGGAGGAAAAAAGGGATGTTTAATAACTGGGCTCTTGTGAAGTGCATGAGCAACCGGACATGGTAAGCATAGACCCAGGAAAACCTTCCCTCGCATGTGAAATATTTCACGATTTGCTTCATGAGGGGAGCATAACTAGTCAACAAATATGAAAAAGGAAAGATGGATGGGCATGGATCCCGATGCTCCGGCTTCAAAAAGGGTTTGCACTGTTCTGAGTCTAGGTAGCTCTGTTTAAACCATTTTTCTCCACATACAAGATTTTCGTAGCTCTGGAAATGGATCTAGGAGAAAACTTGAAATGTAAGCTTGCCAGTTGAAAATGTTTCCCTTGCAATCTCAAAGCACATATATGTGTCAAGGGGAGATAAATTTTCACCTCCTGAACCATTTGAAAAAAATATAGACATCCAACTTCATTAAAGTTAAACAGAACTGAAGGATGGGCATTTACTTCCTCAGTTGAAACATGTTCAAACCTCCTGTGAGGGCCACTTCTGTTGTCTTTCCTAGGAGGCATTTTGTTTTGGATACTCTTTGTTTTTTGACTAAGACAAGCTGTCTCAAATAGTCTTTGAAATTATTTCCCAACACCACACCTTGTCCTCCTTATAAGTCATTGTGCCTCTTTGATGCCAATCAAACAAGTACTTGTCAAATGACAACCAAAATTAATTTATTACTGTGTTTGGGCAAAGATTTTGAAGAAGATGTGTTTTTGTTTCCTTGTTGAAAAAGGTTCTCCTTTGTTTTGACAAAAACACCTTTCCCTCCAAACGCTGCTCTTTTTATATTCACTACTCTTTACAAAGAAAACAAGACACCTTTCAGTTGACTTAAAAACCTTGAAAAATAGACTTTGCATTTTTTGAATTCTAAGGGCTGCACAAAGTTTCCTATCTCACAACACAACAAGGAACTCTTTATATTTATCAGGTCTTCATCCCTTTACCACTGTCTAGATGATCAAAAATGTTTTGAGACCCCTACAACCATCTGTTTATCTATCTAGCAACTGTGTATAGTTTTAGCTTTTTAATAACACAATAAGAGCTTTCAGATTGGTCTAACAAACCTCGTTTTTATTCACTGTTTTATCCTCTGAGTTTTTAACAAACTCTGCTCCTTTATAGCGACTGTGGGCTATCACTATTTTTTAAAGGAAGCTATGGCTCTCTTAAAATTGATGAAAACACCTTCCCCTATCACTGTACTAATTCTTGACATCCATAGCGACGAAACCCTTTGATTTTGACCAAAGGCCCTAACTTCTAATCACTGCTTCTTCCATGGAAAACAAAGCAACAATACCCCCTTTAAACTTCAAAAATTACCAAGAAGCAAGGAAAATACCTTAATCAATGCTTATGGGTTTTGTTTAATCGTCAGAGCAGCCTTTTAAGAGTGTTTTTCGAAGAAATGGAGGAGCGGCACGTTTAAAGAAAAGGGCGTCGTGAAATGGAGGCTATCGGGTCGGCTTTCGGGTGGTAGTGGACGAGCACACAGGCTCGTTGTGCGCCGCTACAGGCATGCCATGTAGTAGTTTAAACATTGTGTATGTGCACTCATAGGTGCGTCACACACTTCTGCAGGCGCGCCACACGGGCTTTTGAGCCTCAAACTTGGAACTCTTGCCCGAAATCAATTTTCTTCTCCAATGAGTAGCTCGTGGAGTATGCTTAGGCTTTTGAAATTGCAAATGGGGCCTTTGAAACGGTCTACTCCACCTTTATAATTTGAAAAAATGCCTTAATGCTTTGGCAGTTAGCTTTGGAGGGTTTAGATGTTTTTGAAAAGGTTTATGTCATGTCGAAACATAAATCACTGTCTTTATTATTTCATTACCTTTAAAACATCATAAAGACCCATATTTGATCAAGTTTTATAACAAAAATTTTGTGGCCAGCCTCTTTTTGAAAACACCATAGACATGACATTTTCCGAAGTAAAGAAACTTTCTTGAAAGCAAGATCTTTTTCACTATTTCTTCATTAATGAAATAACCTGTTAGTTTTTGTCCATTTCTATCCTTCAAGGGAACACTGCTCAAGAGCCATATCAAAGACTGCTGAACTGTTAGGCACCTTATGACATCTTCTCTTTACTGTGGAAAAAAAACTTATTTGCAATCACCAGGATTTGACCTATATCTATTTATCAAAGATAAGGCTTTTAAAGACCCTTAATGCAATCACATATAAACAACAAAATTTGTTTCTTATGTGCATAAAAAGGTCTGGTCTATGATTGTGGTAAGTTCATTTCTTTGAATGGTGTCTTGAACTTGAATCATGGTGTCATAGCTTTCCTCATACATACTATCTTTGTGTATTCATTTGCAAAGGTCTTTTTCAAAAGCAAGGCTAGTCTATCTTCTTGTCATTTTGATGAGGTTGTTCTAAGTTTTGGGCATTCTAGCCTCAGATTACCCTTTGAAGAAAACCTTTGATAGAAGAAAAACAAAGCTTCTTGAATACCATAATATCACTGCTTCGCCTATGTCCAAGGATAATTTTAGGGACGAATTTTAGCCCAAAGGCGAAATTTAAGGGGTTTTAGATTTTAGAGGGGCGAATTTTTTATATAGAACCTATTTTGTATAGTTTTGTATAAATAGCCCCAAAAGTATTTTAAAAATAAATAATTATTATGTAGACAAGAAAAATAGGGGCAGATAAACATGAAATGTTGCATTCGCCTTCGATTCACCAGTCTGTGATTTTATGGGGTTGTATTCGCCCCTGATTTACTAAGTTGGAGGGTTTTGGATCTGCATTCGCCCTTTGATGATGCTGGGGTTGCGTACGCCTGCGGCCTCAGATTTACGATTTACGTTCAGGGATAATTTTTGCTTCCATATGCCCCCTTAATGTGTTTCCCTGCTCCCATGTTCCTGTTTGCCGGAATCCTGGTGCAACATAGGTGAAATTTAGGTTTAAAGTTTCTGCTCTAAGGTACATTAATTATTTGAACTATGACCTGATTTGTTATGTTTCTCCGGTATGATTTCATGCAATGAACTCGTGATAGCTAGGATTGTGGTAGGATTCCCATGAATAATAGGTCTATTGGTTTTTGGTTTAAAATATTATTTTGATTGAAAATACATCTTTTGTTTGTAATCATTGTCTGTAATTCTGGTATGGTCGGAGATCACAGTTGTAGGGTTTGACTTGTTTACAGGTTGGCTTGAGGAAAGGCTCCAAATCTTTTGCTGAAGCACACGCAGCAGGATTTTCAGAGGAAAATGGAACACTTGGTGAAATGACAGAGACATTGTGTGGCAGTGACCTTGTGTTACTTTTGATATCTGATGCTGCACAGGTTGGCACAACATTCTCTATATTACGGTGGCACATTTTATATAGAATATTTCCATTGGAGAAATAATACTACAGTTTCTATTGTTGTGAATGCTATTGATTGGTGGGAATTTTGTACAATTAAAGCAAACCCCCTCTAATTTGATTTCTGATCTTGCAGGCAGACAATTACAAGCAAATATTTTCTGCAATGAAACCAAACAGCATACTTGGTCTCTCTCATGGATTTTTACTGGGGCATTTGCAGTCCTGTGGGGATGAATTCCCCAAGAACATTAGTGTGATAGCTGTCTATCCAAAGGGCATGGGACCATCTGTGAGACGGTTGTATGTCCAGGGCCAGGAGATTAATGGTGCAGGAATAAACTCTAGTTTTGCCGTGCATCAGGTGTTTATACCTTGAAAATATATATTCACATTTTCAATTTTGTTTGAAAGTTCTTTGCTACTTATGCTTTCAATGAAATCACAAAATCATTGCTATTTCAATAAGTTATGGAGTTTTCTTATGTGTGTTTTTCCAGGATGTTGATGGGAGAGCAACAGATGTTGCTTTGGGATGGTCAGTTGCTTTGGGTTCACCATTTACATTTGCAACAACCCTGGAGGATGAGTACAAGAGTGATATTTTTGGGGAGCGTGGTAACTATTATTTTAAGGACCTTTTGTTCTGTTTTATTTATAATTGGCATGCTAGGATTGAGTTGGTCTTTTATGATTTACAGGGATCTTGTTGGGAGCTGTACATGGTATAGTTGAAGCATTGTTCAGACGATATACCGAGGGTGGAATGGATGAAAAACTTGCTTACAAAAATACTGTGGAAGGAATAACTGGGATCATATCAAAAACTATCTCGACAAAGGTGTTTTCTGATTTTGGTGAAACTAAAAGTAGATTTTAGGGATCTCTGTTCATTGGTTATAGAATGATCATAGGATGTTGTTTTCTACTATGGCACATTGGACATACAATTTTTCATACACTGATTTTCATTTTTATTGCTCTTGAAATGGTTTGAATTTCTTATGGTTATTCTAAATTTGAACTTATTATACAATTTGCAGGGATTGTTAGCTATATACAATTCTCTGAATGAAGGAGGAAGGAGGGATTTTGAGATGGCATACAGCGATTCATATTATCCCTGCATGGAAATTTTGTATGAGTGCTACGAGGATGTAGCTTCTGGCAATGAGATCCGAAGTGTTGTCATGGCAGGGCATCGGTTTCTTGTAAGCTTTTTGCTTGGCTGCAACTTCACTGATTTTTTGGTCTTTTAATTTACTTGAGCAAATTATCTATTGAACTAGAGCTTCTAATTGCTCAAATTCATCCTACAGGAAAAGGATGGGCTCCCAGCATTTCCCATGGGTAAGATTGATGAAACGAGAATGTGGAAAGTTGGTGAACGTGTTCGTGCAGTATGGCCTGCTGGTGACTTTGGTCCTCTTTATCCATTTACTGTTGGTGTTTATGTGGCATTGATGATGGCACAGGTAGAAAGCTTTACTGATTTATTTATGGTTCTTTTCTGGAACATATGACAAATAGAATTTGTTTTACATTATTGTACCTTTCAGGAAAAACTATATAATAGGGTTTCAGATTTCAATACTTGCATTGACCCATGGTTAAAGATTATAAAGCCTTCCTAAATGGAATCATCAATTTTATTTTTCTGGTCATCGTCATGTTCATCTCCAAGGCATTTCAGTCTGTCTAAAAATTCATCGGGGCTTTTCTGTCTTGAGATTACTGTTATGGGATTTTGCTTCCATTGACTTGTCATCTTGAGCTTCTTTTCTCAACATGGGAAGCTCCTCTTAATGTTTTTCTCTGTGATAACTATAAGCTGCTGAGCATTACTGATTGTGATATATTTTCTGTTTTACCCACTGACATTGGCATTGGATGTTTAAGTTAATGTGTCTATAATATATATAAATCTGGTATGAATTATTCATTTCTGGAAATATGTATGAGTATGTCTTTAATATGCCAACAAATTTTACCGTCTGTCCTCAATTCAAAGTAATTCTACTAGAAAGAAGTCTAGGGTATAATTTGTAACAACCATTTTTATTTTTATTTTTGTATCTAACCTTGCAGAGATTATCCATCAATTGAATTTTTCGTTGCAGTTTGAGATCTTGAGGAAGAAGGGTCATTCGTACTCAGAGATTATTAATGAGAGTGTTATTGAAGCTGTGGACTCGTTAATTTCATGCATGCACGTGGTGTTTCCTTTATGGTTGACAATTGCTCAACAACAGCACGGCTTGGGTCGAGAAAATGGGCCCCTCGATTTGACTATATTTTAACTCAACAGGCCAGTTTTTTAACTTTTCATGCAGACTTCCTTTCTATTTCTTCGTTGTATCATTGCATGGTTGATGTTTTTATGTATGACTGACAAGACATTCTCTCTGTAGGATTTTGTGGCTGTTGATACGGGCTCACCCATTAACAGAGATCTCATAAGTAACTTCCTTTCTGACCCTGTGCACAATGCTATAGAGACCTGTGCAAAATTGCGTCCTACTGTTGATATAGCAGTGACAGAAAATGCAGACTATGTGAGGCTAGAACTATGGCAGTAAACTCATGACCATCTACATGTGTATATGGATCCTCAACTGGACTAAGAAAATATTAGAGTGGTTCTAGAATGTTGCATGCCATATTTGGTGTAAAACTGCATGTGATACTTGGTGGAAGAAGATTTACTCTCCAACATCAACATCAAAATTCACTCATAGAAAGCCATACAAAATAATCACTTGCACAAAACACTGGGGTAGACATGATACTAGGGGACTAATATGGATGATTGAAGTGATCTTGCCCACTGCATCTTTATTCAGAATCACTTTCTGCTAGACGAGTAGGCTGGATATAACCATTTCTTGGCCCCAAGCACATGCTTTTGCCATACAAAGTTGTTTGTTTGTTTGTTTTTTTTTTTTTTTTTAACACCAACAAGGACAGCTAAACTTAAATATACAAGGATTTACAAAATCACTCCAGCTGTACCTGTAGGCAATACATAGTCATCAGTCCCAAAATTTGATCTAAGACTATTTGCCTTTGTATCTATGTGTATAAAGGCAGTATGTCTATGCCATTAGATGGCAATTTAACCAACAATTATGATTGTAAACTAACTTACAGACTGACTCTGGGCAGTTAATAAGACAAAGCTTAGCTGCTTTAATAAAAAATGACTAAACCAACATATCAATGCAACTCATGAAAATAGCACTTGTACAAAAGACCAACTATAACTAATCTGGACTTTTGTTGGAGGAAGATAACCCAAAGGGACAAGTATACATGCCATATCGATGTGGAACTCCCAGGGAAGCACTGGTCAATGCTCCCTCTTAAATATATGAAGTTCGAACTGACATGGATTGCACAATACACACATACCTCTGGTACTTCTGACACAACTCCCAATATTCCTAGAAAGACTCTACCACAGAAAACTCATGGTGCTTTTGTTCTACAATTTATAAGACATTACTAAACCCATTGCGGGTGGAACTTCCACTCCACGAGGGAATGTCTACATGAATGCACTGAAAATGGACCCATAATTATTTGAAATGCTTAAATTCCCTTGTCCTTTAATATGTTTTATAACTACCACTTTGAATGCATCAGTTGTAATTAGTCACAGTCAGATACATTAATGCCACAATTCCCATTGCTAGAGAGAACCTGACAACTCCCAAGCTTGACTCCAACATTCACCAAAGTCGAATTGAAGGATTGCCTTCGATACCTCTCATAACGCCATTCCGAATTCATCATATCAACAGTGTTTTTCAAATACAGGACATCTGTGTAAAACCTAAGTTGCTACTGCAAACACAATGTGTTTGATTCTCCAGAGCACCAAAAAACAAGTTGTAAAGTTTTGGCACTGCATCTAAGCAAAAAGTAGTATTGTACATTGTACTCGAAAAATCTTGAAAAATTAATCCTCCTCAAACTTAGGTTTCAAACAAGTGTCACAAACAATCTCTGAGGAGCCACTGAGGCACAGTGACTATCACAACAACTGAGGATTATTGTGCAGTGTTAGAAGGGATTACAAGTGTTGGCCAAGTGGATTTCCACCAGTCTTTAAGTTTTTTCCTACAAATGGATTCCAAGTTCTAGGCAACTGGATTTGTCCACCAATCTTCAAGTTTCTTCCTCTGAAAGGATTCCAAGTGCTCAGCAAATGGATTTGTCCACCAATTTTCAATTTTTTTCCTACAATAGTCCATTGTCTTCTTCATTTCGCAAAAATCATGGCTCAATCACCAAGGGAAGCTAGAGGAAAGGGAGAAATTACCCCGTTGATGTTGTCCCCCTCCTTCATTTTTCTTCAGAGTCTTTTCGTGCTCCATCTGTTGGAAGTGGGGTTGCAACAACAGCTTCAAATGCTGAAAATACATTATTTTAGCAAAATTGTGAGCTCGGGAGCAAAAGTGTCCATTGTGGAAGCATGTTACAAGACAGCAAGGGCCTAGGGCCAAACTAAATGGTGTAGGAAATGTTCTTTGGACGTGTAATTTTTTCCTTAATCAATTTAAGATCACTTCCTTCCAAGTTATGTGCCATTTGTTGGACACACCTTGTGTACTTGCAGCATGTCCATAAGTGAGTGCATCCAAATGAAAAGAATTGGAAAGAGAGGCCAATGTTGACTTGGTGGCAGCAACATCTAACAAAACCAAGAATGAGGATCCTCTTCCAATATTTAGGAAATCATCAAATAATTATCCATCTAGGAGTGGCAGTGCATCGAGCAACAAAAAAGAGGGAAGTTGATGGACAAGATAATTTAGCAAGTGAGGAAGGAGGAGATTGATCTTACCATTGGGTTTTTTTCCTTTATCTCAACTTCATCTCATTTAATGTTGCACAGTCACCTTAATTTTTTGAGATACAAGGTACATGCCTCCTAGTTAGAAAAGCTTAGAACCACATTGTTGGTAAAGGCAAAGAAGGAGGTGGATAATATGGTAGAGCCTATTGAATCATCATAGCCCTTATCTGGTGTTAGTACTATTTCTAATGGATGGACAGATGTAGCACATCATCCACTCATCAACTTCATGGTAGCTTTCTTGAATGGACCAATCTTCCTGAAGGCAGTGGATGTTCTTGGAAAATACAAGGATGCACAATATATAGGTGAGTTGTTCGTGAAAGTTATTAAAGACGTAGGTGTTGATTCTTGTGTGCAAATTATTTCAAAAAATGCATCTATTTACAATGATAAGACATGATTGTGGAACCTAAATATCCACAAATATTTTCGACGCCTTGCATCATGCATTCTTTGAATTTAGCACTTAAATCTATTGCTTCGAATGTGACATGGATAGGAACTCCTATTGAGGATGCATGCCATGTTTGCAATTTCGTACAAAACCATAC
Source organism: Pinus albicaulis (assembly GCA_034641835.2). Classification (NCBI taxonomy): domain Eukaryota; kingdom Viridiplantae; phylum Streptophyta; class Pinopsida; order Pinales; family Pinaceae; genus Pinus; species Pinus albicaulis. The sequence goes on along the minus strand of JAXQQM020078013.1, from coordinate 207,014 downwards.
CAATGCCCTCACAATCTGTTGAAACTCCTAATACTAGCCCAGAATTATTTTTTCGCAACAATTATTTATTCCCAACAATTTATTTTATTAACCAAATAAATTCTAAATTCTTGAAAAATAAAATCATTGGTATTTAACATTCAAAAATTTATATGGAGTGGAAATAAAATCAAAGAGAGATCAATCACACATTACAACAGATAAAGACCCACAACAATTCTGCTTCATTAATTAATCTAGAAAATCAAGGTTTCGACCCACAGGGAATTTACAAAGAAAAATACAATGACTGTAATTTGCAACTCGGTCCCACTAGAATAATTCAGCGAAAGGAAACTTGGCCAATTGGAAACTAACCACTAAAGAAATTTTGCTTAGAGAAAACTCAGTCAAGTTGATTGTTGGTTGAACGGTTAATTGTTGGTTCAATGGACATAAGATCTTGCAGGCACAAATACCAAAGGGAAAAATGGAGCCCATCATGGGGTACTCTTTGTAATTCTTCACCACTGCTACCTTCCATGCTTCCTCAAACTCCTCTCCAACCTAAATATCAATGCTAGTAGTAGAATGAGAAACAAAACTACGCTTAGCATAACTAGAAGAACGCGTTTTCCAAACTGCACAAGAACTACTTCCCTCATGAGTCACCATGTGCCATGCTTGGTCTTAGTGGTTCTCTTCCTTCTACTCCTGGTTCAACTACCATATATTCATTGGAACCAACACCCCGAACTCCACTAGACAACGATTCACCATTTTGTAGTAGTGATTCGCCATTTGTATTGGTGATTCGCCATGATTTTACAAGATAGTATAATCTCGTGAGAGATTCGCCAAAAAATTATATATACATATTATATTATTAATAAAATCGCCTTCCATTTTTCCTATGTATCATGGATATTCGCCCATTTATTATATATATAAATTTAGGGGGGTTCTTAAAATTTTCCCTGCCTATGTCTAACACCATCCCTCAACTCATAAACCTTCAATTACTTCCTACTGAATTTCAATCTTGTCTTTCAATCAGTGAACCCATTTAAAAACCCCTTGAAACACTACTGTTGTATCAGTGGTTTCATCCATTGGAGGAAATGGTGTAAACAAGTTTTTAGGCCATTTGAAGCATTATTAGCCTTGTGCTCTTTGAATGAGGCCATACCTTTGTTCTTGACCCTCTGCTTGTTAAAGGAAGGAGGCCTTTATCTTGTTTTTTAACCATATGCTTTTAAATGAAGCAGGTTAGCATAATATTTCCAAACCATCTTCTCTTGCTTGGATGAGGTTTGCAACAAGTGACCCAACCATCTACTCATGTTTGGAGGAGGTTTACATAGTCATGCCATTCCATCCCTTTTTTCAAACTATGTCATATTTCCTTGTAATGCATATCTCTACTTGGTATATCACAATAAGTAATAAAAGTGAAAATTTGACAATATGCTATGAGGGGCATGCTCTGAGATATGTATCCTATTGATAGAATACCCTTGTGAATCTTTTGAAAACAGCAGAAACATGACTTGTATCTGTAGAGCATTTGATTAGTAGTCATCATTTACTGACCTTTTTTTACTGTGTTTGTAGAGGTTTATTTAATTTTCTCTCTGACTAGTACTCTTATCCTAGGCTCGAAACAACATGAGAAGCAGCTGTCTTCTCCTGTTTTAGCTTGAAAATGTCTTATGGAATACTTGTACATCTCTGCTTTTGAAATAGACACTAAAACACTGTAAATCAACCCAATATCACTTTGGATTTTGAAACATGTACTGCTGAGACATCAAGACCTTTTAGTGGCGCGACCTATGGGTGTATCAAGCTTTGTTTTTTGTAGACTAAGTGCCAATTCAGGGTTGGCTAGTATTGAACAAAAGATTTTGGCTCAGGATGCTTTTGGGAAGGGAGGATTTCCTAAAGCGCCACTTCCTAACTTAGGGGAGATTTTTGACATATTTTGAGTATTCTCTTTGGTATGACTAGACCTTGAGATGAAATATGACCAGAGGTAGGGTGGCTGACATTCTTATCAACAGTTGGTTAATGAATGACATGGGGATGAGGGTAAACGACAACAGATGACATTAGCTTATGGCAGCTCATGGACAGGATTATATGACTGAAACTAGATAGGACTTGACAACTAGGTTTTTTCTCATCATATGCTGACTGAAAAAGGTAGGAGGACAAAAATGTTTAGGGGTGTTTTCTAGATGACAGATTGACAAATTGGAGACCAGTTTCTAGAAAACTTGGCTTTAAAAACTAGTCATCATCGATAGGTGAAAAATAATGATGACTAACAGTGGCTTCATTTGGGGAGGGCAGCTCCTTTTCAGGAGTTGTCCAGAATTTTAGATCTCTCTCCTTTGAAGACCAGTGCCTTTATTCATTGGTGCAAATTTTTTTCTTCCTTGATGCTATTTCTGAAAATTGACAGTATGATCAACATCAAAGTCATTTCTACCTACCCCGCTACATTTCCTAACATTTTTTATTCTTTCGGGTGCATTTGGACTAGCAATCCTTTGGCATAATATTTTTTTGAAAAATGATACTATCTAATTCTAAAGTTATATCCGTCGGGAGTTCATATTAAGCTAATGAACTCCTTTGTTTCTCTACCTATGTTGGATCAACTATCAAGGTTAAGTTTTTTAACATGATTTTTTTCTCTAATCTAAAACAAGAAATTAAAAAATGACTAAATTAGGATTAGACAGTTTGATTTGTCATGTATTTGTGGCATGAAATACAAGCTGCACACAAATATTATTTTTCATAAAATGAAATCTAGAAAATCGGGGCTAGGATACATAGTTTTTTTTTCATCTCTGCTTTCCTCTTTGGTTCTGTTTTGAGCATGTGGAACCAGTATCTTTTCCTAATCTATCTTTTTGACAAGTCAAGCTTACAAAATATTGACTATCTCTCCTCTCGCTAACTTATCAACAAATAAATTTAAAACATGTTCAGTTATGATTAGGCTAGATAATTGAACAAGACATTTTGAGCACTAGTAGCGGCATTTCGACTTGCACGCTTTCAGAATGACTATTTTTTTAACATGGGGCTTTCTTTCTATTTTTCAAACTTCCCTCTTTTTCTACTTTTCTATTGTTTTTGAGTTCTCTATTTTTTGATTTATTTCTCAAACAATGGTACATACAATGAGTGAAAATGTTTTAACTTAGAAATCCTGGAAATGGTGAAACTTGAGCATCTTATCTTCATAAGGATCTCCTACCACTCTTGGTCCACTCAGCTCTTGAAAAGAAAAATTTGGAAAATTTTCTCTTTCAAGAATAACACAAGGATTCATGCATTAATCTCTAAAAAACCCTGTATCTTCCCGCTGTACCTCTTTATACCTTTGATCTCCACTTCTTCTTTTGCTGTACATTTTTTTTCAAATAATATAGATATTCTTTGTCATTTTTGAAGTATATGATGACATCATCAAGGTACATCAGAATGAAAAAATTTAAAACTGGAAACATAGCTTTTAGGAGCATGTTTTTGGTGTCTAGTGATTTTTCAATTTTGGGTTTGAAGATGGAACTACTTCCTGCATACTTGAAAAAAATCTTTGAGCTGCTTGCTTTGCAAAGGAATTATTTCGTGATACCCTGAAACATCATCTTTTAAAGACACATGATTAAAAACACTTATCATTTGTATAGCATGGTCTTGGGCAGGAAGGATATAATTTCTGTCATAAGGTTGTGTATTTGTATTTCTAAAATCAAAACAGATCCTATGTCCAGCTGTCTTGTTTTTTATCATTATTGTTTGGTCAATATTTTTGTATTTTCTTTTGTCGAAGTTGTTTCTTGGAGTGATGGAAGTGTCATAGTGATTCTCACTATTTTCTCTACATGTAGTAGTATCTTGAACAATATTGCAAATTCTAGCAGTTCTAAGTCTTTGGTGGAGTGGCAGAATGTTAGCTAATTCGAACAACTCAGGTATATTTGGACTGCAGTTATCATATCCTCTCATAAGAAGTTTATCAGACATTTTTTCTGGATTTTGAGTTGTTTTGATTACAGTCAAGGTTTTATTTGAAGGGGTAGAGTTATGAGATGGTAAATCCTTAAGGTATGGTAAGAACATTAAGCTTCCCTACCCCTAATTTCCAAAGAGGTTTGTGATATGCAAGTCTTCTAATGCCTCTATTCTGAAAAAGTCTCTTGATGTTACTGCTGATGTTTGTCTATGGTTTCAGAAATTTGCTTGATGGTATATAATGTTTTGTGCTTCTTGCTCTATTTCTGTTTCAAGGGGAACAAACTCTCTTTCCTCAAGACATAACTGCTCATGGTCATGATAATTTTGAGTGTCCAGTTCATCATAGAGAACTTGGGGTAGCTGATGTGGTGGTTCTAATTTTGTTTCAAATTCTCCTAACTGTTCTTCAATTTCTTCATCAGTGTGTAAAATGAAATATTTTAGATCAGAATGCAAGGAGTACATTGGGATGTTATCTGGCCTTTCTTGGCTGCTGACCATATATTTCATGTGTGATTCTCGATAGAGTATTCTGGTTTGGTTAAACATATGAATAGTGGCATAGGACATATCAAGTTGAATATTTCCCCAAAACATGGCTCCCCAAGATCTGGATAAAAGCATTCCGTACTTGGGGGGGATTTCTGCTACCACTATGTCCATGATCAAGTGCTTCACAGGTATTTGGGCCAAACTGAAAAAATTATCTTTGATTAAGCCTAGACACTTGACTCTACTTGAATCTAATGAATATAATTCTTTATAAGGTTTTGTTATTTCTAGGCCTAATATTTCCATCACAACCTTTGGCATGAGATTATGCGAGGCCCCAAAGTCTAGCATGGCATTGTGTAGGATTTGGTTATGTATTTTTAGGTTGATGTAAAAGGGGAGAGTGGTTCCTTCTTGGAATTTCCCTCATATTTTTGGAACAAACAACACTTCAGGGGTGTCATCAGCTAGATTTAGGGTGTTTGCATCATTTCCTATATTGAGGACCTTTAGCACTTGGGATTTGTAAGAGATTTTGGCGATAATTTTAGTGAGAGGCATGGTGATCTTTATTTTGGTGATTTCTCCTTCAAAATTGAAGGGTGCTTGTAGTTTAGATAAGTTTTCTTCAGTTTTTTTAGCCATAACTTTCTCTATGTTCTTAATTTGCTGACTTTGGTTCGACATTTTGTTCAAAACATCCATGTCGGGAATCTTGGCAGAGGTACTGGGAAGATCTGGGCCAAGACTAGTCTGAATGGCTTTATCTTTGTTTTGGTCAGTTTTCTTGGCCACGATTTTGTTGCTATCCACTGCTCTTTTAAGGATGGTATCAAGGGTTTTAGCAGTGTCTGGGCTACCTTTCTTGGAGTTGTCTTGGTTTTTTCTACTTATAAGATCATACTGCCTGTGAGCTTATATTATGGCATTCTTAAATCCTATAGCAGGATCTTCGGGGTCCTCATAGTTGGTTTCATTTTGATTCGGGGAGAAGAAAGCTTGTTCTTCTTCTGTGAGGTAAACTTCGCTCTCGTTATCAAAACCTATTAGGTTTAAATGACTTTCATCAATGGGATCTGTATCCCTCTCATCCTCATCAACATAATTTTCATTAAAGGGTGGCCTAATTTGTTGGTTAGTTTCCCTTGGTTTGTTTTGAGGCTGTTCTCTCCTAAAGTTTTGGTTCTGGTTTCTGTTTTGAGGGTTTGGCTGGTTGTCCCTAACAGGGGTATTTTCACTTATATTTTCCCACATTTTTTCCATGGATCTAACCAAGTCATCTATTCTAGGATCTAAGGAAGGGACTGAAGGGGTGACCTCATCCCTGTATGTGACTTTCCTTTATGATCTGGTCCTAGCTCTCTTTTCTGCTAAGTTGGCTTCTGCACTTATGGCCATTTTTTGCATTTCTTCCAAGGTTGGTGGGTCCTTGTCTCTTAGTTGATAATTCATGTCTGGGTCAAAGCCTTCGGGAAACTTTTCTAAGGTTGATCCAAGTGGAGGTTTGAAGTGAGGCGAGAGGGTGTTATAAACACTGTCGAATCTAGTGCAATATTCCTGGACACTTTCCCCATTTTCCCTTTTTAGATTGTTATACTCAGACATGATTTGAATGGGGTTTTTTCAGATTTCCCACTTGTTTATGAAGGTTTGGTAGAGTTCTGGGAGATTGTGTATGCTGTTTGGAGTTAAGCTCTTAAACCATTTTTTGGGTTCTCCACCCAAGCTTTGGGCGAACATCCTCATTCTTATAGTCTCATCTTCTATTTCCATGTATTCAAAGGCATTGCTAATTCTATCTACATGTTGTTGGGTGGTAGTAGCCTCAAATCCAGTAAAGTGCAGTATTTTGGATTGGTAGTTGTTATAGCCTAAATCCACCTCAGGCTGAGGAAGGCAGAGTCTAGGGTAACATCAAACCATGCTTAACCTGGTAGCTAGCCCTACCAGATCGGGAGAGGGCTCTCTCCTTGTCATTCTCAGAAAAATAATCAGTGAGGCTTCAGATGACTTGAATGAAAGATGATTTTACGCTAGGTATATATGTAAGGAGGTTGGATTGGATTTTGAAGGTGTTTTTTGGATCAAAGGGGAAGGCGGATTTTGGGTCTGGGGAATGAGGCCTAGTTTTTGCAGAGATCTGAATGGGGCAAGGAAGGAAATTGTTTTGATTCTTCGAATTGAATGAAATGGATAGCTCAGACTAGTGAGGAGCTGAAGAGGGCAAGAGGCTTTCAAGAATCCTCTTCAAACAGTTGAAAACATGGAAAATTAAACAAAACTCAAGGTAGAGCAGTGAGAATCTAATGAATTCCACCTTTATACTTGTTTTTTTAATTTAATAAGAAATAAGAAGGATGATGATACACATGAAACATCAGTAAACTTACAATCACAAAGAGAAACACACCATCAAAACATAGAGCCACATGGATCCTAAAGAGTGCTGCAAACCCTGGTCTATTCCTTTGCCAAAATGCAGAGATGAAATGTACAATGAAGCTCCCAGCAATCCCAAGTGTCCAACCCTGAAAATGACTGAAAAACTAGAAGATATAGACAAGCATAAATCATCCCCATGCCTATAGGGGTCGAGCTCACTAGTTTAGGAGTTGTTTCAACAAGATCTAAACTAAGAACTAGAAAATAGGCAGTGGAACAAGTTGCTTCTATAGGATAGGAAACGGATTCATTCAGTTACATTTCACTTTTTGATGAATGAATCTACTTATATGAGTAAAAATTTGTCAAAATTACATCAAGACTCATGAAATTACATCAAATTACATCAATATTTTTACATGTGGAATTAAGAAAGTCAAACTAGCCAAAACTAGGTGAAAAACAGAGTTACTGAGTCAAAACTGAGCCAAAATCCCCAATGTGCCGCACCTAAAATCTCTATGTGTCATGCCACTTTGGAGTCGATTTTGAAGGCCTTCCCGGTGTCCAAATTGAGCCCAGGATAGCTCAATTGAAATCTTTGCTTGTATACTTTCCAACCCAAGTAGAATTTATGAATTTGGTTTCCATTTCCCCCTTGAAAAATGAGTTTTCCCAACACTTCTTCCTGTGTGTCCAAAAAGGGGCAGAAAGGTCATTTTTAGGGTGTTTTTGACCCTTCTCGAGGCCCAAAACCTGTCAAAATCTCTGGGAAATGGGTAGGCATGCAAAATTTTTCACGAAACATCCAAAAATACAATTTTTTCCCCAAGAGGAGCTCCCAATAATAAGCGCGTGCCAAGTGGCGCGACGCGTCGGGCAGTAAAATCTGTGTTTAGGCCAAAAAAAAAAAATTGCAAAAAGTGTCCCAAATTTCTTGAAATTTGGGCTGAGTATCCTCCATCATGCAATATGCTGGGCCAAGGAAGCATTAGCTGAAATTTGGAGTCTATCATGCCTTTTGCGATGCTTTAATGCCCTCTTTAACTTTTCCTTTAAGATCTTGATTCGTGCCTTGCAAACGTGATTTCTTTCCCAATAATGATTTTTCATGTGCCTCAACATGCTCTTTTCCTTGTTGGCCTTCTCCAAAAGATTCTCCAAATGAATATTGACCCTTTTGAGCCAAGTCTCTCGATCAGCCTCAATCTCTCGCTCAATGGATGTCATCTCGGTTTGGCTCCTTTAGGCAGCTTGCTGGTTCTCACGTATATTTTTCAACTCCATGATAGTTTGTTGATATTCCAACTATTTGTTTCACTGCTCAAGGTATTTGATAATCCATTGGGCTCTTTGCAACTTGACGGAAAAAGTATCTATCTCTGCCTTCTGCTCCTGAATAGTCTCTCTCAACTTTGAGCTTGGTGAGCCCAAATCCTCATCAATGAGTATGAAGTCTGTATCCTGGCCTCCTGAAGGCCCCTCATCCTGCATGGGCCTCTTACCCCTATCATGTACCTGTACCTGTGATGCTGATGATGGAAGCGATACCCCTTCCACCCCGGGTGGAGATAATACTCGCCGGGCTGTTGCAAATAACCCTCTAGCACCTCTCTGATAAGTGACAAACACCGGCACACTGGTGGTCTGTGTCTCATGACCTTCATGCTGATATGAAGGTTCACCTGCCTCATGAAAAACCTCCGAGGGAACCTAAGGAGCTATGAAGAAATCATTAGAAATGAAATCCTCCCATGAAATACCCTGCAAGTCGAGCTGATGCGTAACCACAATTTTGATAAGTGCAAAGTGATAGATACTGTTGTACTGCTGCTCAGGATTTTTCCTTTGCACGAGAGTGGTCATCTTCTCAATATTTTGGCACATGAAATAAGGGAGGTTCATCATCCTCACCCTGGTAAAATGCATCAGTAACCTGATATGATAGGCATAGAGACGTGAAAACTGGCCCTCACAACTGAAATATTTGATAATAAGTTTCATCAAAGGAGCATAGGAATCCTTTAGGAAACGGAAGGGAAAAACTCTGTTGAGTTTTCTCACAAAACTAGGCCTAATATATGGCTCATAGTGTACCCTGTCAACCTACTGTCTTTTGTTCCATTTTTCTCCAACATTTGGTATTCCGGTTGCTTGAGATATAGTTTCGGGTGTTAAAGTGAATGTTACACCTACAAGGGTGACTTGACCATCATGTAAATGCAACACAAACAAACGGGCCAGATCCTGATGATGATGGACCCTAGCAACCATTTCACAAAATTGATAACAAGACTGTTATTGAAAACATGCCATGGCAAGAGGACAGGCCTGCAATTCAGCCAATGAAGTGGGCTCCCCCCTCACATGTCTGCCACTCTTATGAGGTCTTCTAGGTGCATGTAATTCAGTAGTGGAATCACTGTCTCGGTCATAAGATGTATCTATATTTGTCTCCATGATGTCCAAGGTCTATGTTGTGTTGGATAAAAATGAAAAGTTTCGTGTCTTTGATTTTATTGCTAAATATGAGATAACAAGCAAGGGACTATGGAGGGATAGAGTAGTGGAAATGGTGGACTATTATCAAGTAAAATTTTCCACTTGAAATCTGTGACTTGATAAGTTTAGGGACAACCACTTAATCTCTTGGGATAACCTTGGGGTTTGGGGAAATTTACAATTGGGATGGGGATAATGAGAATGGGAGAGGAATGAGTGACTTTAGGGATATAAGGGAATAGGGAAATGGGCTGTTGTGATAAGATAGACAGTGAGGAGGGATTAACAAGATGGGGGAAATGGCAATGATTGAATCCAAACCAATTTCAAAACCCTAAAGGAGAATTCATCAAACAAGATAATAGGGTTTGATTTTTTGTATTCAAATCCTCACAAACAACACCAAACACATGTTCATTGACAATTAAAAGGTTTATTGAATTACTTGGACAAAGATGGACCGAGCAAATTTGGAGTTTTTGAAGAAATGGCAATAAAATTGTGTTCTAGCCCAATGTGTCGCGCAACCAACCTAGTGTGCCACGCCATTTCAATGTGTCACACAGGAAAAAATTTGCACACAGGGAGCCGACCCAATGCGTCGCGCTCACCTGATGTGTCACGACAGTCACCCAATGCATCACGCAGGGAAACTTCACACAGTCTGCCCTCATTTTCTTCCTTCGATCCTCATGTTTTCTCCTTGGCTTGCTACTATTCTCTTGGCATTAAAATGAATTATTGAAACATGAAAATAATATATATACCAAGGATTTTGGTTTCCCATTTGAAAAACCCACTTTGTAATGTTGGAAACTTTGACACTTTCCAAAAACTTTGTTTTGCTTCCTTTGGCTCTTTAACTGAATGATGGAGCTTTCCGTCTGTCTTGCAGGGAATGGATGGCATGGAGCTTTGACAAAGGTGACCAGGGTTTCCAGTGGAGTATTATTGCAACTGAAAAAACTTGAAAATCACATTACATTTATTTACATAAAGATGAAAAACTCTATTTTTCTTCAAAACCGAGTTTTGAAGAAAAATCATTATTAAGCATATGATGATGAAACTTTTAGCACTGAAACCTTACTTCAGACCTCCTCACTTTTCCTGCTGACCATTATTAAGCATTCTGAAGACCTGATTATTGAAACCCTAGAACTAATGAGACTAAAACCCTAAAAATGATTCTTTGCAAACTATGAGACCAAAAATGACTGTAAATGATTTTAATGAACAGAAATAGGCCAGCAGGTACATGACATGAGGGACATGAGTAACGAGCCACTACCGTCAGATGATCCATTCTCCTAATGGAATGCAGCTGACTGAATGAGACACCTAATAATTTAATGCAACAAGAGAAATTTTATCTCTGACGGATGGATGAAGATACCGACACTAACAGTAGTCATTTTGTAAAGGAGCCAATGGGTGTGGCAACACCAAGGGTGCATACCAATCTGCCATGGTGGGAGCTAATGGATGATTTACAATATGAGGGCTTGTAGGATGAGCTAAGGTGGTTTGAATGGGTGTGGTAGATGTAATTAGGCTAGTGACCTGATTTTGAGCAGATCTGGGGTGGTAGGAGCCAAAGTGGTGGAGAAGTTGGAAGTCGGGAGGTGTAGTAGGTGAGGCTTCTTTACTAGGAATCTATGGCAAATCTAGGGGCTCAAGATTGAAAAATTTTATTTTACTTTGTGACTTGCTTCTAAAAAGGGTTTTTTCTAATTTTAAGTCAAATGCGGAATCCTGCAAGGATGTGAGATGTTCAGGTACTGATCTTGCTTTATTGATGGACCTATCGGTAGGTAAGTTGTCATTTTTGGAATCTTGCCACAGAATCTTCTCTAGGTTATCTACTATGATAAGGGGATTTGGGTCCGGATGAGATCTGGTATAGATTCTTTATGAAGCCAAATTTTGAATTCAGAGTTTAGAGAGGATGATATTTGTGATTGTTTTGGATGGATGGCCTCTCTAGGGGTTTAGCTAATGTCAAGAATGTTCAAAACAAAAATGAAGGCTAGTGGAGTCACTAGGTGTATTTCTTTACGATCTATGGTCCACCATCAATACTATCAAAGATGCTTTCGGGAAAAAATTTTCTAGCAAACTTTGAGGTGAAGACTTGCAAGGAAGAGTGATCACTTTAGTTTCAACAGTTTGCTAGACTGTTTGGACAAGCTGATGGTTCTATTTGCAAGTTTATTTCTGTTTATCTCCTATGTTTAGGTGAATTTTTCTAAATCGCTAAGTTGTACTTAGTTTGTCACTGATTATAGGGTTTACACCATGAATTTTAAGTTTTTGGAAAGGATGAGTCAACAGAAAGGTATGGTTTATGAATTTTTTGGTTTTTTATGGAGTTTTAGGCCTACTGGAGGTTAATGGAGTCGCTAGGTGGATTTTGGTTGTTTTTATAGAGATGTACTTATGGTCCACCACCAATAACTAGGAAAAGCCAATTTGGGGATATTTTTGGGGTTTTATAAGTTTTTATGTGTAGCCTATGGTTTATTAAGGTATTCTAAAACTAATTCATCACTTTTCTAGGGTGTTGAAACAAAGAGAGTTTACTCTAAATGATTCTATGGACTGCTTGCCTGTTTAAATTTTGAAAGACTAATGAATCTACAAGATTTTCCTAGACTGTTATGTACTTAGTTGGTCCCACCGTGATCACCATTATGTTAGGGTACGGTGGGATAAGTCAATCAAATAGTATTCCTAAGGCTGCTGAAATTTTTAGGGAAGTCTAAGTTTGTTTATCACTCAGAGTCCCACCGTGATCGCCATTATGTTAGGGTCTCGTGATTTGGCTGATTGCTAAGCCAAGTGATAGGGTAACATCAAACCAATATTTCGAGCCCAAGGACGTAGCCTTCCTGGATTCAGAGAGGGCTCTCTCTATTTGTGTAAGGGATATCTATTTGTTTTGCTTCTTGTGTTTCTAATTTTAGGCTAGTTATGAAGTAGGTTTTTGGTTTTTCTTTTAGGTTTGTGAGGGAGGAACTGATCAAAGACTAAGATAGATAAAAATATTGTCAGATCAACTGGGCTATGGGGTTGAAAAGGTCAAGAAAGCTTCAGATGGTGATACAAGATATGTTGAAGGGTCGATTTGATCAAGGTAAAATGGATCTTTGGGTAAAATGGAGTGGGATGGACACTAAATTTGTGAAGAACAAATGATTTCAAACATAAATAGTTCAATAGTTGACATAATCATGGTAGGGCTAACCATTAATCATGAGAAATGTAACTATAAACTGATAAATGCATAGAAATAAACATTCAAGCAATACATAGAGATATATGACTCTCTAACTTTAGGAAATTTCTATCAGACTTTGGGGAAAGATAATTAAGACAAACAAATAACTCAAATCACTATAAGGAAATGCCTAGACATAGTATTTCAAGCTATCAGACACTTTTAAGTAAGATTGCATAGTTTTAGGAAAAGGGCAAGATCAATACAAGACCTCCTTGGTTTAACTAATGACAATCGAACAATCAAAGAATGGTTTCAGAGGTGGAGCTATGACTAGCCATGAGTAAGCAGGGCATACCGTGAATCATACTTAGCATGCATAAAACCATAAATGAAACAAGCAAACAATTTCTTTAGTTATCAAATAGCAATCAAGGATTCTTTGATGTGACTAAGAAGGAAGAAAACATAGAAGCTATAAAGAAACAGGAAATATGAGGTGCCTCCAAGGGCATGTCTCAAATCTATTCTCTACTGTCTTATAGCAAGAAAGAACATGAAATATGAATGAAAACTAAGAAACATAACAGAAAGGAACACTATACCATTTTACCAAGTCAAGGAATCCAACAACAGTCCTCTTTCATCACCCAAATCATTCAAGAAACTATCCAATGCATGAGACAAGTATTTCTTCCAAGATTTTATAACCATGTATTTTTCTATATCATCAATTTCAACAATATTTACAATGAATTCTCTTGGAATATATAGGCCAAGACGAGGGAAAACCTCCTAGTGCAACTTGCAAGCTCATTGGCCCATCAAAAGTATTTGATTTTGTCCTTGAGGCTTTGCAAAGCCCAAGGCACAAAATATCTATAAAAATATCCTAAAATTTCTAAAAAAGGAAATTATATTGAGTTTTTCTAACTAACCATGGCCAAAAATAGCTAAACGCACATTAGGAAAAGCCACTTCAGAAAAGTGCATTTTTCACAAAAATACTTAAGAAATATATCAGCAGAAAATCCCCTGTTTTGTGGGAAACTTTTGGAGGCCTTTCCGATGTTGAAAAGAGGCTTGTGATGGCTTGTTGGAAAGCTCTATATGTCTACATTCTGAAAGTTATTTTTTTTCTCCAAAATGATCACTAGAATACTATGAAAATCTGACCTGTGTGAAAAAACCCAAAAAATAGACCTTGCTAATAAACGGGGCAAAGTGTGGAAAAAGTGATTGTTTCTCACCATTTTCGGAGACCAAATCATCTTCAATTGATCTCAAAATCACTGAGTAGATTCCCATAAAATTATGGAATCCAATGATACCATTTTCATCCTTTGAGGATGTCTCAAACAGAAATGGCGATGCCCATAATTTTTAACAAAAAGCCCAAAAATGACAAAAAACCAAAACTTACTGAATTTTGCCCAATTTTGGTTAGCATGAACCTCAAGGGTTTTCAGAAACATGCTGAGAATTTGAGGCCAAAATTTTGAGCCTTGATGTGTCTTTCTTCATTTTTGGTGTCGGGCGCCTCTTTTGAGCCTCTTTGAGCTTTTCTTGTGTGGCTTTCAATTTCCACCAGGCGAACTGATTAAGCTTCTTATAGTGCCCGGTCATCCTTCTTTGAAGGTCCAAATATCTATTGGCCTTTTCCAACTTCTTTTCCAAGTGATCATTCACCCTCTCAAGCCATGCTTCTCTATTGTTTTCTATTTCTTGGGTGAATAAGGTAGTAAAGGGAAAAGATTGGAAAAGGGCAGCCTCTTCCTCTTTTTGTTTCTCGAAGGCTCTTCTGAGTCCCATGGTTATTGGCCTATTTATTCTTGACTGATGCTCATCTTCACTATTATTGAACTCACCCATGAGTTCTTCCAACTTAATTTTCACCTTGGAGGCCTCTTTTTGATATTTGATAGCCCATGTCTCATATACTGCCATGTGGACACTCATCTATTTGTTTTTTTTTTGTAGAAAGTGAATGTGGATTTTAGACCTCTCTAGATCTGCCCTTAAATCATGAATTTGTTCCTCTCTATTAATCAAGAGATACTCTATGATTCTGGCCTCATTGTCGCTATCATCAATGTTTATCTGAATTATGTCAAAGTCCCTCTCTTTCTCATGGCGGCTTTTTTCCTTCTCCTTCCCCTTGCTTTAGGTGGCCTTCTTGGTCTTCCTCCTCTTTGGTAATTCGACAATGGATTGTTTCGGCAAATTTCCCTTGCTTCAGAGGGCTCTAGTACCATTTGGAGTTACAGTTTGAGGCACTCTCTTTCTCGATGTTTGAGGCTTTGTCACCTTTGGAGAAGAAAGCATGGCCCCTTGCCTAGGAGAGGTAGCTAACACATGCTCTATTTTCTCTTTGCCCTTGCTACTCCCCTCATCATCCTTGCCACTGTTTTGACCTTATTCATGAATGCTTTGATTGTCACCTTGCATGTCTTTTTAAGGGTTGCCCCTTTCACTCTTGTCCCTGCTTTCTTCAGGACTTTTTGGCTCTGTCTCCTAAAGTTTTTGTGCTTCAGCCTCATCATGTTTGCTACTATGAGGGATAGCAATATCCTCATCAAATTGTTTGATTTCCTCTTTATTTCCCTCTTCACTGTTTTGGTCTTCTTCATGGAGCTCTTCTTCACCACTATGCTGCCTTTCATCACTGTGTTTTTCTTCATCATCATGTTGTTCTTCCTCACTGTGTTTTTCTCCACTTTGCTCCCTTTCCTCACTGTGTTTTTCTTCACTTTTCTCCCTTTCCTCACTGTGTTCTTCTTATTCATCATGCTGCTCTTCTTCACTGTGTTATTCTTCCTCATTATGCTGCTCTTCTTCACCAATCATGAGAAATTTTAGTTTCTTAGGAATGGGCTTACTAGAAGAACGAGAAAGATGCTAAGTGGAAGGTGAAGGAGATGCATGGGATGAAGAAACGGTGGCAAAATCGGGATGTGCAATGAAAGTGTCCCAAGAGATTCCCTTATTCTCAAGTTGATGAAGAATGACAATCTTGATGAGGGAATGATGAAAAAGGCAAGTTGGCTACTGAGAGGGAGGTCTCTTCTGAACAGTGGAGGCCATATTTTCAATACTTATATGGAGGAAAAAGGGGAGGTTTAATAATTTGGCTCTTGTGAAGTGCATGAGAAATCGTACATGGTAAGCATAGACCTGAGAAAACCTTCCCTCGCATGTGAAATATTTCACGATTATCTTCATGAGGGGAGCATAGCTAGTCAACAAATATGAAAAAAGAAAGATGGAAAGGCATGCATCCCAATGCTTCGGCTTCAAAAAGGGTTTGTATTGTGCTGAGTCTAGGTAGCTCTGTTTAAACCATTTTTCTCCGACATACAGGATTTTGGTAGTTCTGGAAATGGATCTAGGAGAAAACATGAAATCTAAGCCTGCCAGCTGAAAATGTTTCCCTTGCAATCTCAAAGAACATAGATGTGTCAAGGGGAGATAGCTTTTCACCTCTTGAACCCTTTGACAAAAATATAGACATCCAACTTCATGAAAGTTAAACAAAACTGAAGGATGGGCATTTACTTCCTCAATTGAAACATGTTCAAACCTCTTGTGAGGGCCACTTCTGTTGTCTTGCCTGGGAGGCATTTTGTTTTGGATACTCTTTGCTGGTTGGCTGAGACAAGCTGTGTCAAATGGTCTTTGAAATGGTTTCCCAACACCACACCTTGTCCTCCTTATAAGTCAATGTGCTTCTTTGATGCCAATCAAACAAGTACTTGTCAAATGACAACCAAAATTAATTTATTACTATGTTTGGGCAAAGATTTTGAAAAAGATGTGTTTGTGTTTCCTTGTTGAGAAAGGTTCTCCTTTGTTTTGACAAAAACACCTTTCCCTCCAAACACTTCTCTTTTGATATTCACTGCTCTTTACAAAGAAAAAAAGACACCTTTCAGCTAACTTAAAAACCTTGAAAAATAGACTCTGCCTTTTTTGAATTCTAGGGGCTACACAAAGTTTGCTATCTCACAACACAACAAGGAACTCTTTATATTTATCAAGCCTTCGTCCCTTTACCACTGTCTCGATGATCAAAAATTTTTTGTGACACCTACAACCATCTGTTTATCTATCTAGCAACTATGTATAGCTTTAGTTTTTTTAACACAAGAAGAGATTTCAAATTGGTCTAACAAACCTCCTTTTTATTCACTGTTTTATCCTCTGAGTTTTTAACAAACTCTGCTCCTTTATAGTAACTGTGGGCTATCACTATTTTTTAAAGGCAGTTAGGGCTCTCTTAAAACTGATGAAAACACCTTCCCCTATCACTGTACTAATTCTTGACATCCATAGTGACGAAACACTTTGATTTTGACCAAAGGCCCTAACTTCTAATCACTTCTTCTTCCGTGGAAAACAAATCAACAATACCCCCTTTAAACTTCAAAAATTACCAAGAAGCAAGGAAAATACCTTAATCAATTCTTATGGGTTTTGTTTGATCGTCGGAGCAGCCTTTTAAGAGTGTTTTTGGAAGAAATGGAGGAGCGACATGTTTAAAGCAGAGGGCACCACGCAATGGAGGCTATTGAGTCGGCTTTCAGGCGGTAGTGAATGATCACACAGGCACGCCGTGGACCGCTACAGGCGTGCCATGCAGCAGTTTAAACGCTATGTATGAGCACTCACAGGCACACCACGCACTTCTACAGGCGCGCCGCGCAGGCTTCTGAGCCTCAAACTTTGAAATGTTGCCCGAAATCAATTTTCTTCTCCAGTGAGCAGCTCATGGAGTATGCTTAGGCTTTTGAAATTGAAAATGGGGCCTTTGAAATGGTATTCTCCGCCTTTATAATTTGAAAAAATGCCTTAATACTTTGGTAGTCATCCTTAGAGGGTTTAGATTTTTTTGAAAAGGTTTATGTCATGTCAAAACATAAATCATTGTCTTTATTATTTCATTACCTTTAAAACATCATAAGGACCCATATTTGATCAAGTTTTATAACAAAAATTTTGTGGCCACCCTCTTTTTAAAAACACCATAGTCATGACCTTTTCCAAAGTAAAGAAAATTTCTTGAAAGCAAGATCTTTTTCACCGTTTCTTCATTAAGGTAATAACCTATTACTATTTGTCCATTTCTATCCTTCAAAGGAACACTACTAAAAATCCATATCAAAGGTTGTTTAACCATTAGGCACCTTATGACATCTTCTCTTGACTGTGGAAAAAAAACTTATTTGCAATCACTAGGATTTGACCTATATCTGTTTATCAAAGATAAGGCTTTTAAAGACCCTTAATGCAATCACATATAAACAACAGAATTTTTTTCTTATGTACATAAAAAGGTCTGGTCTATGACTGTGGTAAGTTAATTTCTTTGAATGGTGTCTTGAACTTGAATCATGGTGTCATAGCTTTCCTCATACATACTGTCTCTGTGTATTCATTTGCAAAGGTCTTTTTCAGAAGCAAGGCTAGTCTATCTTCTTGTCATTTTGATGAGGTTGTTCTATGTTTTGGGAATTGTAGCCTCATATTACCCTTTGAAGAAAAAATTTAATAGAAGAAAAACAAAGCTTCTTGAATACCATAATATCACTGCTTGGCCTGTGTTTAACACCAGCCCTCAACTCATAAACCTTCAATTACTTCCTACTGAATTTCAATCATGTTTTTCAATCAGTGAACCCATTTAAAAACCCCTTTCAACACTACTGCTGTATCAGTGGTTTCATCCATTGGAGGAAATGGTGTAAACAAGTTCTTAGGCCGTTTGAAGCATTGTTAGCCTTGTTCTCTTTGAATGAGGCCATAACTCTGTTCCTGACCCTCTACTTGTTAAAGTAAGGAGGCCTTTATCCTG
Source organism: Pinus albicaulis (assembly GCA_034641835.2). NCBI lineage: Eukaryota > Viridiplantae > Streptophyta > Pinopsida > Pinales > Pinaceae > Pinus > Pinus albicaulis. Next base: position 188,550 of record JAXQQM020078013.1, on the reverse strand, counting down.
TTTCTTAACCATCTGCTTTTAAATGAAGGAGGTTAGCATAATATTTCCAAAACATTTTCTCTTGCTTGCAGGAGATTTGCAACAAGTGACCTGTTAGACTCCTATACCAATAGGTGTCATTTTTCATGATTGTCTTGATTGAACTATAGAATATGTTCAAACCTTTTTCTTGAGCAAAGGTGTTCCATATTCTTGAAAAACCAAAAAATCAAATAATTTAAAAAATGTAAAGAGGGTATACCCTAAAAGAAAAATCAAAGGGTAAAAAGAATAAAAATGGCCAAAAAGTAAAAGAAATGACCCCCATCAAAAAGAAAGGCCAAGGAAAGTGTGCAAGTCTAAATGCCACTACTTTTTACTCTGATGTAATAAACAAATTGTGTGCAACTTGTATTTTATGCCACAATTCATGAATAGTCAAACTGTTTAAGCTTGGCTAGTTCATTTTTCGATTTCATGTTGTAGAATAGAGAATAAATATCTGACAAAACAGTTTAATCTTGGCAGATAAGTAGATAAGTAGAGTTAATAAAAGGTGTTCAACAGTTTAATCTGAGCCCTTGGATGCAATAAGTGTAGAATTAGATAGATTTTTCATGTAAAAGAAAAAGAAGATTGATAAGGGTTTGCTAGTCTAAATGCACCCTAATAAAGAAGAGAAAATGGTAGAGTAAAGTAGATAGGGTAGGTAGATGGTGTGGTGGAATTACATGTGATGAATGATGGCTTTAAAATGTTTGTAATCTGTTACTTTCATCACCAAGTGCAAAAGCAGAATATACATTGGAAAATTTACAGAAAGCAAAGTCAAAATCATTAACTTCCCACATCACTTTCTCCCTAAGAGTTTTACTAATTTCCCCAAAGTGCTAAGGTATTTGAAGATTAAAGGGGCTCAAGGCATTTCCTTGACTTTTGGAGGGACTGGACCCTCGGCCTAATGATCAAAAAGACCTAAGTACTTGAAGTTATTTATCATTATAATCATTCACTTTTAACCTTTTCCTAAGTAAAATCCAATTTTACTTAGGAAAATCATGCCATATTTCATAAAATCCCCTCAAAATTACTTGCTATTCTATGTTTAAGTGTTGAAATTTAGATGATGTAATTTACTTCAGAAATCTTCACTTTCTTAGTTATAGTTAAGTGTTTTGAGTTTACCTTGTCCTTTGTCATATTAACTTCTGATTTATTTATTAAATCCCTAGTAAAAAGACCTTATCCTATAATACTTAACTCCTTTTTACATAAATATCCCCAAAACCCCTCTTATTATAAGTTTTGGCCAAAGTTTATTAAATCCCCTTTGATTAATAAAAACCTCCAATAAAAACCCTTTGGCTAAAAAATAACATTATTTTTATTCCCGCCCTTATGGTAAAAAATTCATATTGATTTAATTACCATATATTAAAAATATATATGAAAAAGGTTTAAACATGTGTTTTATATGTTTAAAACGAAAAAATAAATAAAACCCGAAGTCTTTAAACCATTTGTAACCCTGGCCCTTTATAAACCAATGAGATTAATTAATCACCTGGATTAATTAATAATCTTTTCAACCGCCAATGAAAAGCCTCTCGAAATAATTAAAACAGATATTAAATACGTCGGGCCCACTCATTAACACCCCGCCAACTTCACGTCCCATCAACTGTTGGACCGATCCGCCCAAGATTGACGGATCCCATTCATTCCGCTGCCCATCCATCGTCCGAATATTAACTCGCGAAATGGAAGCGGTTTCCAAACAGTGCTCTGACCACGTGTCGATCGCTCAATGGAATCGCTGCCAATTTGTGAAATACCACCTGATCCCAAAAGTAGTGCAGAATATACCGCTTACCGCCCATCCCCGTGACTCACCTCCCGTACGTGCTGACGTTATCCAATAAAACAATAAAAAATCCCGCCACCCATTGACTTTGCGAATAAACAAAAGAACCCGCGTCTTTTTCATTATCTCGTGTACAGTGAACAACCACAATCCCATGCAATGAAATTCCAAAAACCAACTGTTGAAACCTGCTGACCATTACTCTGCTAAAGAGAATCGAAAGTCAAGCATTCCAGTGTTCTTCTACCTCAACCAGTACCTTTTCAAATCGTTGTTCATTCAAAGCTTACCTACCAATATCAACTATTTACTCGTTTAAACACAAACACCCTAGTGTTGCTCATTTTCACATGATTGTGTAGTAAAACCCTTTGTAACCCAGCTGCACCACCTGAGGCCTCTGTTGACCAATTCAAGAATGGTTTACCTTCCAAAAATCATTCTAGATTCACTCCACAGACATCTCAAAATCAAATGAAACCTTTTCGACCTCCCCTGCAAACCAATGCTTTCTTAACAATTTGTTTTGTTTTACAGGTGATCAGAAGACCACATCCTTGGATAAACAGTCTTAATACTAGTCATAAGACTTGTTTACTCCAAGAGTGTTATCAAATCCATTCAAACAAAGATGGAAGATAAAACATACAATTGAAAGACAAGCAAAGGAAACATGACATTAAACGATTTACTGTTGAAATAGATAGTAAAAACCTAAACTACACATTCAAGGCAAAAGAACACAATAAAGAATGGTTAGAGAGCATAACAGTGAAAGAGTATCGGTGGTTAAAGTGTATCAGGTAAAAGTCAGAGTGAAAGTTAAAATGAAGTTACAGAGCAGTCAAAGGTAAAACAGTGAAAGTAATTACAGAGGCAGTAAAATGGTAAAAAGAGATGAAAATAATTTCACCAACATTGAAGTTTATCGAAAGTGAAAGTAAAACAGTGAAAGGAACAAAAAAGTGAAAAGATGAAAAATACAACAAGAAGGAACATTTTTGCAGAAATTGCATATTTTAGTCATAGTTTTGCAGAAACTATTGTGATCAATCCAAGATGAATTTTGAAAAACTGAAGGAGGTTTATGTTCTTAAGAGGGCCATCTACAAAAAAATCTATCACTTTTCTAACAGACATTATGGTTTTGGAAATATTAAACAATGTTGGAAAGCACTTTTTGCAGAAAATTCCTGATTAAGTCATCCTTTTGCAGAGAATATTGTGGCCAATAAGAAATACATTTTACAAAACTGAAGGAGGTTTTTGTTCCTAAAAGAACCATCTACAAAAACCTATCTCATTTTTTTCACATTGATTTCCAACTGAGAGATACATGCACATCGTTAGAGGCTATTTTTCAGACTCTGTAAATTCTGTTTTACACATCTTTTTGCAGAGCCTATTGTGCACAGCTGGAGAGGAATTTTAGGAAAGTGAAAGAGGTTTATCTCACCAAAATATTTATCTACAATAAATTCTTTCACTTTTTACATATCTATTACGGATTGAGAAATATAAAGGTATCATTGGACCCCAAATTTGCAGAATTGTTGGAGCAGAATTGCACAAAGAAAGGAAGCAGTTAGTGACTTGGATGCCTCATCATCAACTAAGAGTTGGATCAAATTCGAATTATCCTCTTTATCATCACCTATCCATACAAAATAGTGCCAAATAGATGCATTAGTTTTAGTTTCCTTTACTTAAGTTCTATTTATGTAAAATAGTTGGAGAGATTTGTGAACCAATTTTGATATTTTTTTCAAGATATTTTAGTTTAGAATTTGTATAAATACTCCCTCAATTGGAGTATTGAGGGTGGATTCTACTACTTTGCTGTGACATTGATGTTTTTGGAATAAAAGTGTTTTGGAGAAATTTATTTGTGGCTTGCTGGATGACAATTTGAAGCTCAGGACTTTTTGCAGGATTCATGTGTCGGACTGCAGTTCAATAAGTCTTTCTATCCTATGTCTTAAGTTTTATATCTGTTTATAATATCATTGTATCCATTTCTGAATACTTGACATAAAAGAATAACTCAGAATTTACTTAATTGTACTCTGAGTTCAGTTGTGATTATTCTAAATGTTTTCCTCTAAATTAGTTATAAGCAACGAATTCTTAATTGCTCTTGCTTCGCTAATTTAAACATTTTGGTTACTATAGTAAAGAATTCTTCACTGCTCTTTATTTGTAATCATTTCATTTCTTTCTTTTGAACATGGTGAAAGATTCTTAGCTGCCTTTCATCCCTTCAAAATCATCCCATCCACTTTAAATTTTAAGGATTGTTCTCTGTCTGGCTATCTTGCCCTACAAAGCCATCTTGTGTGTAGAATAGAAATCCAGTAAAGCCATCCTTTGACTCCATAGCCCAATGGACTGAAAATCTTCAACCTTGCCCTTAGTTTGCGGATTCCACCATTTTCAAACAAACTCTTGGATCTATAACTAGCCTAAAACCTTCTAAGAACAACGATAAATCATAAAGAGAGAGCCCTCTCTGGATGCAGATTGGCTAGATTCTGCATCTGAAGGTTGGTTTGTGGTTACCTCGGGTATACTTTCCTTTTCCACAACTTCAAGGAAAACCTGAGTGATAACATAGTGGCAACCATACTGGGGATCTGAATCATTTTATTGATACTATTGTTTGATTTATAAGCTATAGACAGAGTCTGAAGATCAGCCAGGTAGCCTTTGAAATGCTTTTGCTCTGCAACTGCATAGTAAACAAATGTTGCTTCAGTCTATCTCTGGTTTAGCTTATAAACCGAACTTTGGATTCAAAACATTCAATCAGACTCTCTAGTTTAATAAATCTTTGAGAAAATTTTAATTAAAAATCTTAAATTTCTTAAAGAAATCATAGAAGTTGTTTTGAAAATTCATAAAAAAATAAAATAATCATAAAATATTCAAAATTTGGTTTCCTGAAGAACTAACTTTTTCTTTAGAATTGTTTTACAGGTTTAGATCTTATCTATGATGGTGGACAAGGATCAGACACACAAAGGTTAAAATCATCCACCTGGTGACTCCAAATCAATTTCAGAATCAAGACTCCACTGGAGGAATGAACCTCAAAGAACAATATGGAAAGATCAGGCTTTCAACTTGGATTGTTATCCAAGACATTATGTTCTTTCTAAATTGATAGAGTTTTCCAATGTATATTGTATTTTAGAGAAGATCTTAGAGTAGTTTTTAATTTATCTCTTTTGAAAATTGTAAATATAAAATCACCATGCACATTTGAGCATCATTCTTCTGACTCTTTTGATATCAATTTCCAATCAAGACACTGTTGATCAGAGATCCATAGCTTGAAGTTTCAGAGCAATTCCACAACCAAATAATCTATATTCCAAAGCATTAATAGTGATACTGGAAGACAGGGTTTGTGGAAAATCTTTCATTTGATGAAATCTTAAATGAATTCAGGGATGAGTTATCAAAACTTCAGTTTGATGAGGATTTTCTAAGAGCTTTATTTCTTCTTTTTAAATCAAGAAAATGTTCTCCTCGAGTTAAAAAATGACTTCTTAATATAATTTCTGAAAATTATGAAAATGAAATCAAACTTTTGCATTCTCAAATTCAGTCATACAATTTCCGAAATCCTAAAGAATTCTTTGAAAATCTTCCTTCTCCAAAGCAAGAGGAAATTGTACTATCTTTTGACTTGCATATTGAAGATGATTATTCTTTCAAACACAAGACTAAAGAAATAAGTTCATGGTCTAATATTCATAATTCAATTGAACAATTAGTCATTGAAGCCCTAGAAGTAAATAACATACATCATGCTTTTAATGATCCTATAGCAAATTATATGGAGAATATTTTTACCTCAAATCTGCAAACATGTTTTATCTATGAGGATCAAATATATCAACAATTGCCATTTCACATCTTATCGTTGATTATAAAGGCACATGATCATAACATACTTCCAATTTTGATCATAAGCAATCAAGTTAACCATTTATTGTTACATCTACTTGATTGGCTTCATTGACATTTTTGTATTACCTGATTCAATAAGATTTTTAGTAGATTAAAGTAGGTAAATGAGTGCTAATAAGCTCAGAATTTTGAGCATTTTTTTTAGTTTTTCAATTTTCAGCTAGTTTTTCATTAAGTTGGTTTGAAATTTTTTGTGTGTTGTTTTAGTTTTAGATCAGATTTCAGGTTGCAGAAAAATGACTATATTCAATTCAAGATTTTCAACCACAACAAATTCATGTTTGGGATTGGAACAAGGCAGAAAATTCCTAACTGGGCAACAAAGTTTTAAGTTTTGAGTGGATAGTAACTTACCGGAGTTGAAGCCCGACGTGAAGGCCCTAATCTTCAGAAGTTTTACTATCATATATACAATAAAGCTACCAGAAGAAGGAGATTACATGGTTTAGTTTGAAGACATTTTGAGGCAACTGACCTGTTGTTCTTGACTTTTCACAAGGAAAAGCCATCCCCAAGTGGAGCCAGTGTTAGACTCCTATACCAATAGGTGTCATTTTTCATGATTGTCTTGATTGAACTATGGAATATATTCAAACCTTTTTCTTGTGCAAAGGTGTTCCATATTCTTGAAAAATAAAAAAAAATCAAAAAATTTTACAAAATGTAAAGAGGGTATACCCTAAAAGAAAAATCAAAGGGTAAAAAGAATAAAAATGGCCAAAAAGTAAAAGAAATGAACCCCATCAAAAAGAAAGGCCAAGGAAAGTGTGCAAGTCTAAATGCCACTACTTTTTACTCTGATGTAATAAACAAATTGTGTGCAACTTGTATTTTATGCCACAATTCATGAAATAGTCAAACTGTTTAAGCTTGGCTAGTTCATTTTTCAATTTCATGTTGTAGAATAGAGAATAAATATCTGACCAAACAGTTTAATCTTGGCAGATAAGTAGATAGGTAGAGTTAATAAAAGGTGCTCAACAGTTTAATCTGAGCCCTTGGATGTAATAAGTGTAGAAATAGATAGATTTGTCATGTAAAAGGAAAAGAAGATTGATAAGGGTTTTCCAGTCTAAGTGCACCCTAATAAAGAAGAGAAAATGGTAGAGTAAGTAAGTAGGGTAGGTAGATGTTGTTACTGAATTACATGTGATGAATGATGGCTTTAAAATGTTTGTAATCTTTTACTTTCATCACCAAGTGCAAAGGCAGAACACCACATTGGAAGAATTTCAGAACACAGCAAGGTCAAAATCATTAACTTCCCATCTCAATTTTTCCCTAACAATTTACTAATTTCCCCTAAGTGCTAAGGAATTTGAAGATTAAAGGGGCTCAAGGCATTTCCTTGACTTTTGGAGGGACCGGACCCTCGGCCCAATAATTGAAAATACCTTAGTACTTGAGATTATTCATCATTACACTTATTCACTTTAAATCTTTTCCTAAATAAAATCTCATTTTACTTAGGAAAATCATGCCATATTTCATAAAATCCCCTCAAAATTACTTACTATTCTAAATCTAAGTGTTGAAATTTAGATGATGTAATTTACTTCAGAAATCTTCACTTTCTTAGTTATAGTTAAGTATTTTGAGTTTACCTTATCCTTTGTCATATTAACTTCTGATTTATTTATTAAATCCCTAGTAAAAAGACCTTATCCTATAGTACTTAACTCCTTTTACATGAATATCCCAAAAACCCCTCTTATTATAAGTTTTGGCCAAAGTTTATTAAATCCCCTTTGATTAATAAAAACCTCCAATAAAAACCCTTTGGCTAAAAAATAACATTATTTTTATTCCCGCCCTGATGGTAAAAAAGTCATATTGATTTAATTACCATATATTAAAAATATATATGAAAAAGGTTTAAACATGTGTTTTATATGTTTAAAACGAAAAAATAAATAAAACCCGAAGTCTTTAAACTATTTGTAACCCTGGCCCTTTATAAACCAACGAGATTAATTAATCACCTGGATTAATTAATAATCTTGTCAACCGCCAATGAAAAGCCTCTCAAAATAATTAAAACAGATATTAAATACGTCGGGCCCACTCATTAACACCCCCGCCAACTTCACGTCCCATCAACCGTTGGACCGATCCGCCCAAGATCGACGGTTCCCATTCATTCCGCTGCCCATCCATCGTCTGAATATTAACTCACGAAATGGAAGCGGTTTCCAAACAGTGCTCTGACCACGTGTCGATCGCTCAATGGAATCGCTGCCAATTTGTGAAATACCACCTGCTCCCAAAAGCAGTGCAGAATATACCGCTTACCGCCCATCCCCGTGACTCACCTCCCGTACGTGCTGACGTCATCCAATAAAACAATAAAAAATCCCACCACCCATTGACTTTGCGAATAAAAAAAAGAACCCGCGTCTTTTTCATTATCTCGTGTACAGTGAACAACCACAGTCCCATGCAATGAAATTCCAAAAACCAACTGTTGAAACCTGCCGACCGTTACTCTGCTAAAGAGAATTGAAAGTCAAGCATTCCAGTGTTCTTCTACCTCAACCAGTACCTTTTCAAATCGCTGTTCATTCAAAGCTTACCCGTCAATATCAACTGTTTACCCGTTTAAACACAAACACCCTAGTGTTGCTCATTTTCACCAGATTTTGCAGTAAAACCCTTTGTAACCCAGCTGCACCACCTGAGGCCTCTGTTGACCAATTCAAGCATGGTTTACCTTCCAAAAATCATTCTAGATTCACTCCACAGACATCTCAAAATCAAATGAAACCTTTTCGACCTTCCCTGCAAACCAATGCTTTCTTAACAATTTGTTTTGTTTTACAGGTGATCAGAAGACCACATCCTTGGATAAACAGTCTTAATACTAGTCATAAGACTTGTTTACTCCAAGAGTGTTATCAAATCTATTCAAACAAAGATGGAAGATAAAACATACAATTGAAAGACAAGCAAAGGAAACAGGACATTAAACGATTTACTGTTGAAATAGATAGTAAAAACCTAAACCACACATTGAAGGCAAAAGGACATAGTAAAGAATGGTTAGAGAGCATAATAGTTAAAGAGTATCGGTGGTTAAAGTGTATCAGGTAAAAGTTAGAGTGAAAGTTAAAATGAAGTTACAGAGCAGTCAAAGGTAAAACAGTAAAAGTAATTACAGAGGCAGTAAAATGGTAAAAAGAGATGAAAATACTTTCACCAAACATTGAATTTTATCTAAAGTGAAAGTAAAACAGTCAAAGGAACAAAAAGTGAAAAGATGAAAAATACAACAAGAAGGAACATTTTTGCAGAAATTGCATATTTTAGTCATAGTTTTGCAGAAACTATTGTGATCAATCCAAGATGAATTTTGAAAAACTGAAGGAGGTTTATGTTCTTAAGCGGGCCATCTACGAAAACATCTCTCACTTTTCTAACAACCATTATGGTTTTGGAAATATTAAATAATGTTGGAAAGAACTTTTTGCAGAAAATTCCTGATTAAGTCATCATTTTACAGAGAATATTGTGGCCAATAAGAAATACATTTTACAAAAATGAAGGAGGTTTTGTTCAAAAAGCCTGACAGACCAAAATTATCTCGCTTTTTCACATTGATTTCCTAACGAGATACATGCACTATGTTAGAGGCTATTTTCGTACCCTAGAAACTCTGTTTTACACAGATTTTTACAGAGCCTATTGTGCACAGCTGGAGAGTAATTTTAGGAAAATGAACGAGGTTTATCTCACCAAAATATTAATCCACAATAAAATATTTCAATTTTGACATATCTATTACGGATTGAGAAATACAAAGATATCATTGGACCCCAAGTTTGCAGAATTGTTGGAGCAGAATGCACACAGAAATGAAGCAGTTAGTGACTTGGATGCTTCATCATCAACTAAGAGTTGGATCAAATTCGAATTCTCCTATTTTTCATCACCTATCCATACAAAATAGTGCCAAATAGATTAATTAGTTTGAGTGTCCTTTACCAGTTTTACTTATGTAAAATAGCGAGGAGATTTGGGAACCAATTTTGATATTTTTTCAAGATATTTTTTTAGTTTAGAACCTATATGTATACTTCCACTTCAAAGCATTTTTGGTAGATTCTACTACTTCATTGTAGAAATTGATAAGCTGGAATAAAAGTGTTTTGGAGAAATATATTTGTGGCTTGCTGGATGACAATTTGAAGCTCAGGACTTTTTGCAGGATTCATGTGTCGGACTGCAGTTCAATAAGTCTTTCTATCCCATGTCTTAAGTTTTATATCTGTTTATAATATCATTGTGTCCATTTCTGAATAATTGACATAAAAGAATAACTCCGAATTTACTTAATTGTACTCTGAGTTCAGTTGTGATTATTCTAAATGTTTTCCTCTAAATTAGTTATAAGCAACGAATTCTTAATTGCTCTTGCTTCACTGATTTAAACATTATGATTGCTATAGTAAAGAATTCTTCACTGCTCTTTATTTTTAATCATTTCATTTCTTTCTTTTGAACATGGTGAAATATTCTTAACTGCCTTTCATCCCTTCAAACCCATTTCATCCACTTTAAATTTTAAGGATTGTTCTCTGTTTGGCTATCTTGCCCTGCAAAGCCATCTTGTGTGTAGAATAGAAATCCAGTAAAGCCATCCTTTGACTCCATAGCCCAATGGACTAAAAATCTTCAACCTTGCCCCTAGTTTGCAGATTCCACCATTTTCAAACAAACTCTTGGATTTATAACTAGCCTAAAAATTCTTATTAACAAAGATAAATTATAAAGAGAGAGCCCTCTCTGGATGCAGATTGGCTAGATTCTGCATCTGAAGGTTGGTTTGTGGTTACCTCGGGTATACTTTCCTTTTCCACAACTTCAAGGAAAACCTAAGTGATAACATGACCCAACCATCTACTCATGTTTGGAGGAGGTTTACACAGTCATGCCATTCCATCCCTTTTTTCAAACTGCGTCATCTTTCCTTGTAATGCATATCTCTGCTTCGTATATCACAATAATTTATAAAAGTGAAAATTTGTCAATATGATATGAGGGACATGCTCTAAGATATGTATCTTGTTGATAGAATACCCTTGTGAAACTTTTGAAACTAGGAGCAACATGACTTGTATCTGTAGAGTATTTGATTGCTAGTCATCATTTATTAACCTTTCTTGAATGTGTTTGCAGAGGTTTATTTAATTTTCTCTCTGACCAATACTCTTATCCCAAGCTAAAAACAACATGAGAAGCAGCTGTCTTCTCCTGTTTTAGCTTGACAATATCTTCTGGAATACTTGTACATATCTGCTATTGAAATAGACACTAAAACACTGTAAATCAACCCAATATCAGTTTGGCTTTTGAAACATGTATTGCTGAGACATCAAGAAATTTTAGTGGCACGACCTATGGGTGTATCAAGATTTGTTTTTTATAGACTAAGTGCCAATTCATGGTTGGCTGGTATTGAACAAAACATTTTGGCTCAGGATGCTTTTGCCAAGGGAGGATTTCCTAAAGCGCCACTTCCTAACTTACGTGAGATTTTTGACAAATTTTGAGTATTCTCTTTGGTATGACTAGACCTTGAGATGACATATGACCAGAGGTAGGGTGGCTGACATTCTTATCAACAGTTGGTTAATGAATTACCTGGGGATGAGGGTAAATGACAGCAGATGACTTTAGCGTATGGAAGATCATGGACAGGATTATATGACTGAAACTAGATAGGACTTGACAACTAGGTTTTTTCTCATCATAGGCTGACTGAAAAAGGTAGGAGGACAAAAATGTTTAGGGGTGTTTTCTAGATGACAGATTTGACAAATTGGAGATCAGTTTCTAGAAAACTTGGCTTTAAAAACTAGTCATCATTGATAGGTGAAAAATACTAATGACTAACACCTAGCACCAGTCTTAGATATGCCAGACTTCGCAAAATCCTTTATTGTGGAATGTGATGCCTCAGGAAATGGAATTGATGTTGTTATAATGCAAGAAGGGAGACCCATTTCCTTTGAAATTCCTCCAATCAAAGGAAAGTATTTATAGAAATCTATTTATGAGAAGTAAATGTTGGCAACACTACATGCACTAAAGAAACAACGACCTTACCTAATGGGAAGACACTTCACGGTAAAAACTGATCATGATAGTCTTAAACACTTTTTGGAACAAAGACTATCTTCCGAAGGGTAGAGAAAATGGTCACAAAGATGTTGGGTTATGATTTTGAAATCATATACAGAAAAGGGAAGCTAAATGTTCTTGCAGATGCACTCTCAAGAAAGGATGAAGAGGTGGAAACATTTCTTTGTGCCATTTCTATTATCCAACCAGATTGGATAGACGAAGCAAGGGATGAATGGATGAAGGACGAAGAAGTATGGACACTCATTCAAAAGATGCAACAAGATCCTAGTACATCTTCTACATTTATTTGGAAAAATTATTCCTTATGGTACAAAGATCACTTATATATTTCCAAGAATTCCCAACTAAAACAAAAGATTCTTTTGGAATTGCACACTTCTCCTTTAGGAGGACGCTCAATATTTTTAAAAACTTACCACAGGGTGAAGAAGGATTTTTTTTTCGATGGCCTTAAATCTGATATTCAAAATTTGGTCGCGGAATGTTTAGTTTGCTAGCAAAATAAAGTTGATACAATTAAGACCCCGGGTCTTCTACAACCTTTATCCATTCCAAGTCAACATTGGGAGGATATTTCAATGGATTTTATCATAGGTTTACCTAAGTCTAAAGGAAAGAGTGTCATCATGGTGGTAGTTGATAGACTTACTGAGTATGCACACTTTTATGCATTATCTGATCCATTTAAATCAAGTACGGTTGCTACTGCATTTATGGAAACAATTCGAAAGCTACATGGAAACCCAAAGATTATTGTAAGTGACAGAGATCCCATTTTTACTAGAAATTTTTGGATGGAATTATTTTCTTGTTTGGGTACTGAACTAGCTCATAGCTCATCTTATCATCCTCAATTTGATGGTCAAACCGAGATAGTGAATAAATTTTTGGAAGGATATCTTCGTTGTTTTGTATCTGATAAGAAAACACAATAGGTCAAGTGGTTACCTCTCACTGAATGGTGGTATAACACTTCCTTCCATACTGCAACAAAAATGACCCCATTTATGGCACTTTATGGGTATCATCCACAGTCCATCACATCTTATTTAAGAGAAAATTCTAAGTTTCAAGTGGTGGAAGATCAATCGACCATCAACAAGAAGTTCTCCAACTCTTAAAGGATAACCTAAATTTGGCACAAAATCGAATGAAACAACAGGAAGACCAACATTGCAGCGAGATAAGTTTTGATATAGAAGACTAGATATTTTACGGCTTCAAGCATATGAACAAATGTCCCTCAAGCAATCTAGGAAGGATAATAAATTATCACCAAAGTATTGTGGTCCTTACAAGGTGTTGCAAAATATTGGTACTGTGGCATACAAATTGGAGCTTCCTGCTTCTTCATGAGTGCATCTAGTCTTCCATGTTTCATGCTTAAAGAAGGTTATAGGGGACAAACTTCCAATTCAAACAATATTTCGAGAACTTGATGAGGAAGGAAAAATCATATTGGAACCTGAAGCAGTCACAGAAGAAAGAACTCGACAACTATGAAATCGATCAATTTCAAAGTATCTCATCGATTGGAAGAACTTACCCAATGAAGATTCTACATGGAAGGATGAGAATTTTATATAAAAACATCTAGATCTACTCAAGTGTTTAGGAAAACACTTTTTTGAAGGAGACGGGCATGTTAGGTCCCTATATTACTAGTATAGTTCATTATTGTTGTTAGTATAACCCCCTTATTGTTATTTTTGTACCCTTGTAACCCCAATATTGTTATTATTGTGCCCTTACATTATTATTGTTAGGTCGGCTAGGATTATATTGTGACCCCATGGACTCCTATATATAGAAGGAGGTTTTGTTCATTTCTATCATCCAAGAATTGTTCATTTATGTAATGTTGGAGGTTGCCCCCTCGAAGTGGTTGATTTCTAAGGCGTTGATCTCTCTTTTCTTCTATTTTTGGAGTTGTTTTCATAACACATAGGTAGACCTCCAAAAAAGTCCATGGAAACATTCTCCCATGGCCTTGATGGTACTAGTAGTGGTGTGTACAACCCAAGATTCCTATTTCTAGGATTGCTTGTTGCACACATAGAACAACCTATTATAAAACATGACACACTATCTATGATGCGAGGCCAATAGCAATACCTTTGTAGATGCGCCACTTTTTTCCTTAACCCAAAGTGTCCAGTAATAAGAGATGAATGAGCCTCTCTCATAACACTTAGCCTCTCTCCTTGTGGTATACACATCTTTCCCAAATGAAACAAAAAATTGTTATGTATGTGATAATAATTTTCCTCAACTTGCTTCTCTTCACTCAAACTAGGATACACATCTTGAAAATCAACATCATATGCATATTGTTCTATGTAACTCTCATGTACAATAGAATAATTTTTTAGTAAAGTAGCAGCACTTATAATTGGCCTTGAAATCATATCATTAAATTTATTGAAAATACATTTCTTGTACCTTATAACCAATTGAAACTGTTGAAGAAATTCCATCCACCTAAAATGTCGTGATTGCTGCAATTTTGTTTGTGATTGCAAGTACTATAATGGTTGGTGATCGGTATCTACACATTAGGGGAAATTTGAGGTATAAAATGGGCCTCCTAAGAAAAATGTACAACAAAAATAATTATTTATAAGAAGCAATAGGATTCAAGATGCTGATGTCAACCATAGGGGATGATTCATTATTTTTTAAGTAAAAGGGTAAAAATATTAAAAAAATAATAATAATAAAACTACTTTTTCAACTCGTAGTTTCAACTTATCTCCCAAATTTTTTACTCAAATTTTGAGAAGGATTACTCGTTGGATGAAAAAATTAATTCCTCATGCAAGGAGTGCCCATATGGAATACTTTCGATGGACCCTGCTACACGAAAAATGAAAACTACATAAAAAACATGATTACAATCATGTTTTTCATGTATTTTTCATTTTTCATGTAGCATGACCCATATAAAGTATGCAACATGAGTACTCCTTGGATGAGGAATTAAATTTTGCATCCAATGAGTACTTCCACTCAAAATTTGAGTAAAAAATTTGGGAGATAAGTTGAAAATATGAGTTGAAAAAGTATTTTTTTTCTTTTTTTCCCTCCAAAATTTGATGATGTAATCAAATATTATTTTATTATTTCCACTATTATTTTATAATTTCCTTAGGAGGCCCATTTTAGACCTCAAAATTCCCCTAATGAATTGTCTCTTTACCCATCAAGTAGTGTTTCCACTTCTTGACGCTTTGTACCAACACATACAACTCTTTTTCATATGTAGGATAATTAGTTACAACAGCATTGAATTTTTCAAAATGAAAAGCAATAGGCTTACCATGCTGCAAAAGAACTGTGCCCATGGCATAATCACTAGAATTAGTTTGTATCTCGAATGGATGTCTCAAATTTGGTAATGCAAGGACTGGAGCTGAAATAATATTGTATTTTAAAGCTTTGAAAGCTTGATGTTGTTTGCCTCCCCATTGGAAGTATTTCTTCACACTCGTCATTGCATGCATAGGAGATGCTATGGCAGAAAATTTAGCAATAAAATTTTTCCAATACTGAGCTGCACCTAAGAAACTTCTTACCTCAGTTACTATTTTTGGAGTGGGCCAATTCACAATGGCTTCCACTTTAGAAGGATCAATTCTCAACTCACCTCCTCCTACAATGTGTCCCATATCAACCAAAAAATTCTTTCCAAACTCACACTTTGACATCTTAAGAAACAATTTCTCTTTATTCAAAACATCAAGCACCCTATTCACATGCAAGACATGTTCTTCTCTTCTTTTTTTTTTGAAAATTAGTATATCATCTAAATACACAATCACAAAGTCATCAAGAAATGGATGCAAAACACTATCCATAACACACATGAAAGTTTTCGGTGCATTACACAAACCAAATGGCATAACCACCCACTCAAAGAGTCCTTGTTTGGTTTTGAATGCAGTCTTCCATATATCACTTTCAAATTCTTACTTGATTATATCCACTTTGTAAATCTAAATTAGTGAAAAAAATTTCCTCTTTCAGCCGATCTATAAAATCATCTATCCTTGGGAGTGGGTATTGATTCTTTATCGTAATCTTGTTCAAAGCTCTGAAGTCTACACACATGTGCCAAGTCCCATATTTCTTCAGAATCAAGACTATGGGTGAACCACATGGTGAAGTGCTTGGCCTTATGAGTCCTTTTTCCAACAACTATTTGATTTTCCTCTTTATTTTAGCATTCTCCATTATCAACATGCGATACATGTCGATGTTTGGAAGAGGACAATCTTGCTGGAACTGAATCTCATGTTGAATCTCCCTTTTTTGAGGAAATCTTGTTGGCTCCTGAAACATCTCATGATGTGTATCAACTACATCATATAAATCTGATTTCAATTTAGAATCACAATCCTCAAATGATTCATGATTAACATCAACTTTAGGGTTAATCATTAGAAAAATGAAATTATTACTTGAATTTGCTAACCTCTTTACCTGTCTAGCATTTACCATAGCAATATTTGTCTTCTTGCAATGTGCTCTAACAATGTACTCCTTTCCATATTTGAATAAATGGTATTTGTTCTCATGGTGATTGAAGATCACTTTCCTATCATACAAGTAAGGACTTCCCAACACAATACTTGTTATGTCAAGCGGAGCCACATCTAATTCAACCGTGTCAACAAAATGTGCAGTTATTGCAAACCTCAATATACACTTCCTTGAAACCTGTAAACCAAGTGGATATGGTTTTTGATGTGGAATGGTCTCAAGATTAAGTTTCTTGACCAAGTCTTCAGAGATTAAGTTTTCTTGTGACCCACTGTCAAGCAGTGTGTCAAGCTTGGTATGTTTGGATATGACCCTCACATGAAACAGTTCAATTCTCTCTTCTTCATTTGGAGCTTGTATGTGACAGTTTTAGGTACTAGTACTTGGTTTAGTTTCAATTTCTTTCCCCTTCACGTTATTCAATCCCATGGCTATAATTTTAGATTCATCACCTGAATCCTTTCCTAAATCATGTTGAGTTGTGGCTGCAATTTTATGTTTCCCTTTGTTGTTCAGATGTTTGGGCCTCTTTTCAGGATGTAATTTCCAACCATGATTTTCATCATGGCCTTATTTTGAAAAATGCTTACGGGCCACTTTTTATCCCTCTTTATTGACATGTGCAATTTTTTTCCTTTACCTTTTGAGGTCTTCTCTTTTTTTTTTCCCTTTAAAAGGTTTCTTCCTACCCTCATCATAAATGTTTTCCCCTCTAGCTTCTAGATGTGTGTCCTGAACACATACCTCGTCTAGACTTGTGGGATTAAACATGAGGATAGTATGTCTAAGGTAGTTATGTAAGCCTCCTATGTACTTTATCAAAGTATATTAGCTCTACGAATCTACCCCTAATAAGAGAGCTCTTCTCCTAAATTATTGGGTGTAAACTTGCACATTATATCCTTTCAATTGTCTAAAATTTTTCCAGTTCATTATGGACTTCTGCATATGAGCTAATGGATAAAACTATTGTTTTATTACAGTAATGAAATCAGTCCATGATAGGATAATCTTAACATGCTTCTTGATCTCCTCATTTGTCTGGGCTTCCCACCAAACAAGTGTTGCACCATCGATTCTCAATGAAGCTAACTTGATTTTGGTACCATCATCTTGAAGGTTATCGATTCTAAAATAGACCTTCAATTTCCTAATCCAATTATCAAGATTTTCCTCATTGAATTCACCATTAACTATTGGAAATTCAAACATAACATCAAGTTTTAGAAAATTATTTTTACCAGTGTTCTTTGACTTATGTGGCTGATGTACTAAATATGAAGTACAAGATGATGTTAATGAGGGTGAGGATGGTGACTTTCCACTCCCTCTATTTCCTCCATTTCCCTTCCTTGATCTATATTCATCATTTTGGCCTCCTAATGATCCCTATCCTTCTCCTTCCAGTTTCTCATTCCTTTCTTGATAAAGGATTCTCACCATATCAGTTATGTCAAGGAATGCTTTCCTGAACACTCTTTCTTCTGCTTTCGGATCCACTTCTTCATGGGTTTCTCCTTCCTCTGGAAGCATGCTTAATGTTGCTTCTGATTTTTTAGGAGGTGAAATAGATTGTGGATAATTTGGAAATATTTCCCTCATTTCCTGTGTGTAATATCCTAAAATAGGGATTACACAGCAAGCTTGCTGAAATAACGCACCCCTAAGAATTCAGTGCACTAAAATGAGTTTGTAGCTCCTGTATCCCTTAGATCAGATCATATAATATCTAAATCCAAAATGAGAGCAAAAACAAATCAAACTAAGTGGGTTAAACAGATCTCCCACAACCTAGTCTAGCTGAAAAATGCCCAAAGAGAGGGGTTGCAGCTATATGCAATGGAATGCTTCAGAAATAATGTAGTTTATCAATTTACAAGTGTGAGACCAACATGGAGGTTCATCTTTCAGCTATACATCAGAAAATTAGATCTACAATGTAGCTTATACAGTGTATAACAGATATAGAAAGAATGTACAAGACAAAAGCCTCAAAATGAGCTGCTACAACAACATGAAATGGAAGAATAATCTTGACAGTGTTATTTTCATTGCTGAAGCATGTAGTATATTACAACTTAGATCTAGAGAAAATCTCTACTCAAAATGATAGAACTATTTCAGATCTGCGTACAATATAGGCTCTTTTATACACTCCCCTTGGGGATCTTAGAAAAACATGAACAACAGTGAGTAGATCTGAGATCTAAGTCATAGATATACAGAAGTATTCAAAAAATTATGAATCATAACATATGCAATATATCATATCTGAACTAACATTGATTGGTTGGTCAATCCACGGATCACCATAGTGAAAGGAAGGATCCAATCACTAGAGATCTCTCCTCTAGAATGATGCCAAGTCACCCTACAACTCTGCTCTTGCAAATAATGTAGTCATTGAAGAGGGACTGAGTTGTAGGCCCTGAGAATGCTTTGGACTACTCCCAATGTGTGGATCTAAAGCTCAACAGATAATGCGTTATTCCAGGAGGTTAAAAGACACACTCACTAAGAAGAAGCACTAGTATATTTTAGATATGAGAAGATCTAGAGTTTCCACTTGCTGCAGCTCACATGGAAAACCCAATCCTAAGCATGATTGCACTGTAGATGCAAGATGTGGCTTGGCCAAATGCCAGATAGTGGACTAGACAAACAAGAGTCCTCCAAGAGCTGTTCAAGGAAGGAGGTGGGAATCCTAAATAGGAAAACCCAGAGAGAAGTGTCTAAATAGAAAATTCCTTCATAAAATAATATCATCAACAACCTTTTCCTATTGTCCTCCTCCTTATTTTATAGGATGAAAGCCTTGTCAAACCCTAAACCACCTCAATGAGTTAGCCCCTTTCACATGTGAAGCCTCCATCTAAAATTGTGTTGTGTATCCATGAAGTTCATTGCACCTAGACTGCGCTGTTGACTTGGTAAAGGTTGACCCAATATTGTGATTTAAACCCATTTACACCTGCAAGAGTTTATTTACATGGCCCAGATATGTCTCTATTTACATAGGCATTTATTTATTCATGGCTTTTAGGAGTTTTACATGTCCTCCTTCACATTTTATTCAGTAATATGAAATGAAAAATAAAACAAGGCAAAATAGGATATTCCCATTATCTTGGGATAAATGGGAATGTTATAGTCCTCCCCTCCAAAATGTTGCTTGTCATCAAGAAAATGATAAGGTGAGTGCTGAAAAACTCCTCCTCCATTGGCGACATCATCAAATATGAAGCTCCCATCATAGGCTAGATGCTCACCAATCCAAACCACCATGAATTGTTTCCCCAAAGTCAATATGAGATGTGCAAAATCCATCCAAGGAAACAAGATCTTATGTGAAAAACCCATGGTTTTCCTAATTCTCCCTCTGAAATATATAACATAAGACACATGGAGCTTTTTCAGCCCATTAGGCACATGCATACCTCCCATCCTCCCTCCATAGATTCCCATAAAAAGTACAAGCATGTCATCAATGTATGGGAGGAAAATAATGTACAAACAAACAGAAAGGTGCACATATGGAGGTGGGTCATAGTCCCACATGTGGAACCAGGATAATGCATCTCCTTCCTGAATCATCCCAAGATGTGGTAAGTGGTTTTCCCACGACTTACTTGTAGCCCATGCCATCTCATTGTAGCTGAATGTGTGATATGTGTTTGGTGCTTTAAGAAAGCACCCATCGTGAAACAAGACCTCCCTTTGTCCACCAAGGGAGTAGCCAAGTACAACAACTGTTGTGGCCCCATATTTGCCATGATATTGACAAGATATAACACTCCTCCTTGGATTCATGGCCTGCATAAACATGGTGAAAGAATGCATACAATCATAAAAATAAACTTGTTTTACAAAAGCATATTCTTCACCAATAGTCCTCCTTATAAAATTGGAGTGGTGCATAGATCTATATTCTCCCTCAAGAGGGAAAGAAAAGGTTGAATTAACTCTCCAAAAAAGTTATGTTTCTGTCCCACCTCCACAAATTTCATGCATCTTTGAAAATGCTGATATAGTTCTCCTTCAAATCCCTCCCAATAGTAGCTCCTCAAGATGATGTTGTTGAGCTTCATATAATATTCTTGGCTAAAACAGAACTCCTCATAGGCACATTGTAGTAACTTCTCCTTGAGCTTGGAGGATCTAGATAAGAAGATCCTACCATGATCATAGATGACTGCATCTTGAATTGAATAATCCTCCTCATGTAGAAAGTCATCAAGAATCATGAATGTATGAAGATCCTTGAAATATTCCACCAATAGTTGGGACTTCCAATATGGATCTTGTTTGCCCAACAATGAAAACGTTGTTAATGTGTCAACTAAAGTAGCTGCAATGCTGTTGCTCCCCTCCTTGACATCCTCCATGTTCAACGTGCATGTTGCAAGGCCATGCCTCCCATTTTTCTCCTCTTTGACATCTCCTATGCCAAAGGTATGATATGGAAGATTGCTATTCCCCTCTTGCTTCTTTGTAGTGTCAACCTTCATTCTTGTAGCATCTTCCCTCAACGCAATATGAGATGAGAGAATGGATAATGATGTCAAGGGTAAAATTCTTTCCCTCTCTTTGTACCTTCCCCATACTCTCAGTGCTGAAGCAGGGTTTCCCAATGCTCCCCTCCTCCTCGGATCTATGGTAGGAGCATCAATACATGAAAAATATTCCATTAATTCTAAATCAAGTGGTCTCCCTGGAGGGATACCACAAGATAATAATGTCTCATGTCTTGTTCCCATGTGAAAAATAGATGGGAACATAATATGACTACTCCCACTGTGCAAATCCATCTCTAATTGTTGTGTGGAAGTATCATGATAGGGAGAAGTTGGAGTAACTCCCCCATATTCTTCTTCATCACCCACCTTATGCAAGATCCCACAGTCTAAGGTGTTTCCTCTAGATGCAGTTAACGCATGAACACCCATCATCTCCTTGGTTTAAAGAGGCTTGATCATCAAGGAATGATCCATCATAGTGTGTGTTCCATGATTTGG
The DNA here is from genome assembly GCA_034641835.2 of Pinus albicaulis. Classification (NCBI taxonomy): domain Eukaryota; kingdom Viridiplantae; phylum Streptophyta; class Pinopsida; order Pinales; family Pinaceae; genus Pinus; species Pinus albicaulis. Next base: position 167,031 of record JAXQQM020078013.1, on the reverse strand, counting down.
ATGCAGTGTTGGAACACATATCCTCCACTGTTTTGTCTCTTTGTCTATCATCATAGACACATGCTACTCATCCTCTCCATGTATAGCATCCCTGGGGCCTTCTTGCAAAGATACAAGAGCCCTCCTAGTAAAGGCAATAGCTTCAACTCCATCTCTTACTAAAAATAGATTCCCTCCTTCTGTCACAATGCTCAAGGAACCTTCTAGTTCTACTTCTTTCTCCTCCTCATCAATTGAGTATGCCCCATCAATAACAGATCCTTTTTCTTGATCTCTCATTGAGGAAAAGACACTCATTTCTTCCTCTTGAGAAGAATGAGCTTGCTGAAGTAAGGCCTTTTCCCTTGGAAAATCATGTAGCAGATCTTCAACCCTTCCAGCAATGTTCTGAAATGGAGTTATCTTCATGGATCTTCTTTCTTATTTGAGTTGACAAAACTCAGGGAAGCCTAGATTCTCTCTGAATATTTTAGACTGAGATTCATATTCTTAGAGGTAGTCACCACGAGTCTCGTCCTATGGTGTCTCTCCATCTTCTTCTCCTCTTGCAAAGAATGCAGGCATGCTACAACATGGTAGATAAAATTGTGTGGCTACATGCTCACACACATCAAATGAAGTAGTGGGGCTTTCCTTATGTGAAAAACTCCTCAAGAGATCTACTAGTATTCCATTCCTCACTCCCCTGATTTCTTCCTCCAGCTCATGCAAATCTTGAGGGAGAATGTTAGAGAACTCTATTCCTTTTATTCTTCCATACAAAGAGGTTTCATCCTTGCTTGCTTTATCTTCTGTGTAATAATTTTTCTTCTGTAATTTTCTATGATACATATTCTCTATGTTAGTGAGAGGCTATCCTCCTTCTGAAGACATATTGGCTCCAAGAATGCACAGGCTGTGCCAAAAAATATGCTCTGATACCACTGTAATATCCCAAAATCGGGATTGTGCAGCAAGCCTACTGAAATAACGCACTCCTGAGAATTCACTGCACTGAAATGAGTTTGCAACTCCTAGATCCATTAGATAATATGATCTAGGATCTAAATCCAAAAGGACAGAAAAAAATAAAAAATCAAACTAGATGGGTTAAACAGATCTCCCACAACCTAGTCTAGCTTAAAAACACCCAAAGAGAGGGGCTGCAGCTATATGCAATGGACTGCTTTAGAAATAATGAAGTTTATCAATTTACAAGTGTGAGAACAACATAGAGGTTCATATTTCAGCTATACATCAGAAAATTAGATCTACAATGTAGCTTATACAGTGTATAACAGATATAGAAACAATGTACAAGACAAAAGCCTGAAAATGAGATGCTACAACAACATGAAATGGTAGAATAAGCTTGACAACATTATTTTCATTGTTAAAGCATGCAGTAGATTACAACTAATATCTAGAGCAGATCTATACTCAAAATTATAGATCTATTTCAGATTTGTGTACAAGTTAGGCTCTTTTATACACTCCCCTTGGGGATCTTAGCAAAACATGAACAACAGTGAGTAGATTTGAGATCTAAGTCACAGATCTGCAGAAGTATTCATAAAATTATAAATCATAACATATGCAGCCAATAATATATTAACTAACATGGATTGGTTGGCTAATCCACGAATCACCACAGTGAAAGGAAGGATCCAATCACTAGAGATCTCTCCTCTAGAATGATTCCAAGTCACCCTGTAACTCTGATCTTGCAAATAACGCAGTAATGGAAGAGGGACCGTGTTGTAGGCCCTAAGAATGCTTTGGCCTACTTCCAATGTGTGGATCTGAAGCTCAAAAGCTAATGCACTCTTCCAGGAGGTTAAAAGACACACTCACTGAGAAGAGGCACTAGTATATTCTAGATCTGAGCAAATCTAGAGTTTCCACTTGCTGCAGCTCACCTAGAAAACCCAATCCTAAGTAGGACTACACTGTAGATGTAAGATGTGGCTTGGACAAATGCCGGATAGTGGACTAGACAAAGAATACTCCTACAAGAGTTGCTCAAGGAAGGAGGTGGGAATCCTAAACAGGAAAACCCAGAGAGGAGTGTCTAAACAGACAATACCTTTAGAAAATAATATCATCAACAAAATTTTCCTGTTTTCCTCCTCCTTCTTTTATAGGATGAAAGCCGTGTCAAACCATAAACCACCTCAATGAGTTAGCCCCTTTCACATGTGGAGCCTCCATGTAGAACTACATTGTGTATCCATGAGGTTCATTGCACCTAGATTGCACTGTTGACTTGGTCAAGGTTGACCCAATCTTGTGATTTAAACCCATTCACACCTGTAAGAATTATTTACATGGGCCAGATATGTATCTGTTTACATAGGCATCAGTTTATTCATGGTTTTTAAGAGTTTTACATGTCCTCCTTCACATTTTATTCAGTAATGTGAAATGCAAAATAAAACAAGACAAAATAGGATATTCCCATTAGCTTGGGCTAAATGGGAATAATACACTGTGGCTCACTTTAAGAGCCTCTTTCTTCCACCAATTTTCCTTCTCCTCTTTCGAGCTTGAGCCTAGTAAGCATGTGAAAACTTGCAAACAGTTAAACAAATATTTGCATACAACAACACAAGAGAATAAACTGTAGCTCTAATACCAACCTGATCTAAAAGGACTATATTAGTTTTTTGTACTAAGTGCCTTTTCAGTTAAAAAACATGTACATATTTTTCTCCATTTGTTTTCTTAAGGATTAAGGAATTTAACCATGAAACATAGATGAATTTGTGAATTATAAGCATGAAATTAAGCCTAAATAACACTGAACAATAGTGTGTAATTGAGAAATAAAACCACACATAAGATTTACACAACAGGCATGATGAAGCAGTTCACCCCTCCTAGGCTACATCTGCTGGCCCGGCTTCCAATGGCATGTCCATCTTTCATTATGCTCAAAATTTTGTAAGTACATGTGTTTACAAGCCTCCAATGGCTATTTTCTCTGCACCAATGGCTCCAGAATACTCAAATTATTCTAGGTAGACTCTTGTTTCACCCAAATTGGTCAAAATTTGACTATCCTAGACTTTTTCCTAATCACTCCTATAACACCTCCACTAAAACTGGAGAACTGCACTTGTCTATAGTTAAAAATAGAAAATGTTCTAAAATTTAGTGGGTGCACTAAATTCTTGCCAGTCTTCTAACCGTAACATTAGTAATATGGTTAAGGGGAGCGGGTGGCCACATGTCAACCCCCACAATCCATGCTGTTAGGCTAACTGCTGAGCGAAACTCCGCTTAAAACTAGAGTTCGCTCCTTATAAACTGGAGTTAGAACCAGGGTTCTCCCTAACCACCGGTGTAAATGACTGTAACCTCCATGATGTGATAAGTTCCTGGGTCATGATAATGTTTGTGGTTGGTGTTAATTTTTTTTTGTAACAGTTTTATATGTGACCACTTCAATGGGGCCACCAACAGGTTGGGACCGTCGGTGGTTGCCCCCCCCCCCCCATATACAATAGATTTAAAACATATATAGTGTTGGTGCCCTATATGGGTAATAATCACGGTATAGCGGAGATGGTGGAGAGTCATTGTGGGCACGCCAGAGGTCGTAGGGTTGAACCCCTCGAACCTCAACAAAATTTTGATCAACCATACAGGTGACATGTGGCAGCCTCAGGGTTGGCGATGTGTCACCCATGAATTGTCTCAAAAATAAAATGTACAAACGAGAAACGAATGAGAATGTGCCACTTGGAGAAATATTACTAGCTTGGAAAATGGAATATTGTCAGGAATATTCCTATTTTTGTTGATTGTACCTCTGCATACTGACTGGGCATCCCAGTCAAACCTGTCGCAATTTTAGCTGTTTGGGAAATCGATCAGAATGCGATATCTCCATCATATGACATCAATTTTTGGAACCGTTCATGGTGCCAAAATTAGAAAGAATAGGTATACTCATTTCCTTAGGTTTGGAATAGTTTCGAGCACTTTCAATTTTGAGCAAAAATTATGAACTCTTGATCACTTACACTAGATGCATTTATTTTAGTGTATATGTTGATTTATAATACTATGTGATTATTTTCATTAGATGTATTGATTTTAGTGTGGATGTTGATTTCTAATAATATTTGATTGTTTGCACTAGATGCATTGATTTCAGTGTAGGTGTTAATTTATGATTTGATGCTACCAGATGTATGATGTACAGTAATTTCACAGTAATTATATTAATAATATGAATTGATTTTAGTGTAAGCACATCCCTTACCCCTCCATCTATATCTCTAAATTCCATTGTCTCTCCTTCTTTATCTGTCTATCTCACCCCCAAAAGATACACACACTCTCTCCATATCTTTCTATCTCTCTCTCCCCCTACCTTTTCCACTCCCTCTCTCTCTAACACTTCTCGCTCCATATATATCTATATCTCTCTCTATTTCTCCCTCCCTTTTCCACACACACTCTCTCTCTCCCTCTCTCTCTATGAGGTTGATATATAGAGGTAAATAAGGAGAGACAAAGGAAGATAACGATATAGATGGAGGGGGCAAGAGGGAAGAGGAGAGAGAGAAAGAAAGGGAGGGAGGAAGAGAGATAGACATGGAGAGAGAGAGAGAGATGTGTTTAGGGGGTTGAGATAGAGAGACGCACAATGAGAGATGGAGGGAGGTATAGATATAAATGGAAAGGGGGTAGAGGGAAGAAGATAAAGATATAGAAAGGGAGGGAGAGGTGGAGAGAGAGAGACAGGCGAGAGAGGGAAGGGGAGAGAGAGAAGGAGGGAGGGAGATAGACATATAATGGAAGGTTGAGAGAGAGGGAATAAGAAAGAGACACACAGAGATAAATACAAATATAGAAGTTAGATCTAGAAAGTCATGATTTTTTTGGTTTTTCACTAAAATAGATGTATTGATTTTAGGGTAGTTATTTATTTCTAATCCTATTTTATCTTTTGTGCTAGATACATTGATTTGAGTGTAGATGTCGATTTCTAACCATATTTAATACCTTACACTACATGCATTGATTTTAGTCTAGATATTTATTTCTAATCATATTTGATCGCTTGCACTAGATGCGTTAACTTTAGTGTATATGTCAATTTATAATCCTATTTAATACCTTATACTAGATTCATTGATTTCAATGTAGATGTTGATTTCTACTCCTATTCGACTTCTTGCACTAGATGCATTGGTTTTAGTGTAGATATTGATTTATAATCCTATATGATCACTTGCACTAGACGCATTTATTTCAGTGTAGATGTCAATTTCTAATCCTATTTAATACCTTATACTAGATGCAATGATTTCAGTGTAGATGTTGATTTCTACTACTATTTTATTGCTTACACTAGATGCATTGGTTTTAGTGTATATATTGATTTATAATCCTATAAGATTTCTTGCACTAGATGCATTAATTTTAGTGTAGACATCGATTTCTAATCATATTTAATACCTTATACTAGATGCATTGATTTCAATGTAGATGTTGATTTATACTCTTATTTTATTGCTTGCACTAGATGCATTGGTTTTAGTGTAGATATTGATTAGATATGGATTTATAATCCTATATGATTTCTTACACTACATGCATTAATTTTAATATAGATGTCAATTTCTAATCCTATTTAATACCTTACACTACATCTATTGATTTCAGTGTATATTTTTATTCTACTCCTATTTGATTGCTTGCACTGGATGTGTTGGTTTTAGTGTATATATTTATTTCTAATCCTATTTGTTTTTTTGCACTGGAGGCATTGGTTTTAGCGTAGATATTGATTTATAATCCTATATGATCGATTGCACTAGATGCATTGATTTCAATGTAGTTGTCAATTTCTAATCCTATTTAATACCTTACACTGGATGCATTGATTTCATTGTAGATGTCAATTTCTACTCCTATTTGATTGCTTGCACTCGATACATTGGTTTTAGTGTAGATATTGATCTCTAATACTATTTTTTTTCTTGCACAAGATGCATTTATTTTAGTGTAGATGTTGATTTATAATACTATTTGATTGTTTGCATTAGATGTTATTTTTTTAGTGTATATGTTTATTTCTAACCATATTTTATAGTTCGCACTAGATGCATTAATTTTAGTGTAGATGTTGATTTCTGATTTGATGCAACTAGATGTAAGATGTACACTAGTTTCAAAGTAATTATATTAATAAGGTACATTGATATTAGTGTAAGCACATATTCCACACCCCCCAGCCCCCCCCCCCCCGCCGCCCCTCCATCTATATCCCTATATTCCATTGTCTCTCCTTCTTTATCTCTCTATCTCACCCACCAAACATACACACACTCTCTCCATATATATCTATCTCTCTCTCTTCTCCTGCTCCTCTCTCTCTAACAATTCTCTCTCCATCTATATATATATATATATATATATATATATATATATATATATATCTTCCTCTCTCCCTGTCTTTTCCCCTCTCTTCTTCCCTCTCCCCCCCCTTCCATCTATATCTCTATCTCACCCCCAAAACATACAATCTCTCTCTCAGTGTATGCACATAAACATTATTCATGAGATGATTTGACGTCAATTGACTTCTTTGTTACAGTAATTCAACCATAAATACAGTAGTTGAATTTTCATCCTAAATAAAATGTTCACTTACCAGAAAGTTATTCTTCTTAAAACTGTAAAATATTTGTAATTGGATACGTTCTTATTATTCCCATTTTCCAGGGATAATGGCCCTCATACATCCACTAGTATAAGACAAGATACTCTAACCATATGATTGTAGCATGCTCTAACAAATCCTCTCGGTTGTACCTTGTACATACCCCACCCTTTGGCTCCCGATCTGTACCTCCTCCCTCTATTAATGCTCCAAGTACATATGGCCACCGAACCTCGACTTTCCACGCTGCTCTCTAGTTTCTTGTTTGCCCACCAACGCATCAACACATCAAGACTCCTATCGATTTGTTCATAGCTCCACTTGTGAACAACTCTCAATCTTCCCACTGCTTCTCCTCGGCTACTCAGGGACTTCAGCCCACTATGGTCTTCTTGTGCTGCAATAATGAAGGCCAAAATAGGGCATGGAGGGTTGCCACCTATCAATGCAAGATTTCCATCTCTCACAATGAACACAACCTGGGAAGATTTACCATCATCTATTGTAGAAGTATTTCTCCACACACAAGACTCGGGCTCCACAATTCAGCTCCTAATTGATCAGACCCTTGAGCTCCACAACTGCTAGGATAGCAGTCACCTTCATCCATCAAGGTGATGCACCTTAGTATTCTCTCACGCTATCCTCCAAAAGTCCATGAGATACAAATACCATGCTGTAGCATCTTCAGCTCTTCATTTTTACATGTTTCTTCAACCAAACATTGCATTTGTAATAATGGTTATTTAATTATTAACTTTTTGCTCTTAGAAATAAGTTCATGTATTCTTGCAAGTTTGTGGCCGTATAGGTTCTGGGTCATTTGTACAGGGAGGAAATCCTCCTCTTTGAATCATCTGTGTTGAGGAGAATGTGAAGGCAAGGAAAAGCCCATTCATAAATTTGACATTTTACAATTTGTGAAAATTCGAATTTACAGGCTTGTGAAAATTCAAATCAAGAAAGCTGATTGCTTTGCATTCGCATTCTCCTCCATGTAGATGTAAATGGCATAGAACATATAAGGCCACAACCTTACCTTGCAAGAAGAATAAGATGTCACTTTTATTCTAAGGGAAGAAATAAAATCGTTAGGGAACGATTATTAGAAATGAAATATTTGGTTGAAGAAACATGTAACCATGAAGAGCTGAAGAAGAAATTACATCCTTTACAATGAACCTTAAATCATGTACTAGGGTGTTGAATCTGTCCAGCACAATCCTATATTAGGGTGTTGAATCACTCCAGAAGCTAGCAAACACAGTCCTGTACTAGGGCGTTCAATCACTTCAGAAGCTATCAAACACAATTAAGGTGTTGAATCACTCCAGAATCTAGGAAACAAAATTTAGCTGGGGGTGAAATAAAAATATGGTTCCATATCACTTATATTTAGATTAGCATTATTTATTTTAAATGTATTAAACTGCGGAGATTTTGGATGAAGTGTATGTTTAACCTTTTTTTATTAAATGGATTTTTTCATTGTTACCATTAATTTAATTCGTTAGTAGAATAATACATAAATCAAATTATTATTATTAATTTATTTAATTAATAAAATAATGTTCTTAAAGTGCACATTTTCTAAATTTTTATAAAAGGGAAATTTAATCAATGTATTAATAATCCATGAAAAATACATTGAAAAAATAAACAAACTTTGACAATGATATTCATTGGGTTGATTCAAACAGATTGGGGGGGCATTAGATACTTAATAAATCTCTGTAACCCAAAGAATTCATAAATCTAACACAATGGATACATAAATCTCACAATGATAACAATTTACACATGGATCTAGATCATGAAGCTCTCTCACTCAAAGAAATTCCAATGCTCTCATATTATTCACATTTTAAGACAACGTAACAATCTAATCATAAATATAACGCAATGGATACATAAATCTCATAATGATGATAATTTACACATAGATATAAATCATGATTCTAGTCTAAGTTAGTTTCACAGTAATTACTTTTCTTCTTTTAAATATAATCATATTGAAAGTAATTAATTTGCAAAATTTAACTATTTTTCACACCTTTGTGCTCCTATCAACCATAGTTAATAATGTATTTGTGATGTTCATTAAGATACACCATTGGTTAAAACAAATTATAAACTAGATATTCTCCGATTAAAATTGCAAACTCTTAGCTCAAAGATATATGATGAATTAATTTGTCTTGTCTCATCCATCATATATCTCATATTTTGTGAACACCATGAGAGTTATATGCAGCAATTAGAGTTTTCATGCAACACATCATTTACATTTTTTTACAACATGCATCACTGAAGAAAATCAAATCGAAAATCAGTTGATAATAACACTCTGAATCAAAACGTCCATCAATTTAAATTTTTTTAACTATCCGTCTACTTCTTGTTGTTCATCTTCAAAATGGTTTTGTTTCAATTCTTCAAAAGAGTTATGTTTCAATTCTTTGTTGTCGTCAATATATCTCTGAGTATTCTTTTTATGTTGGTGTCAATATAACCTTACAGTATTCTTTTTATGTTGGTGTCAATATAACCTTACTTTAATTTAGTGTCTTTTTGTACTCTCATCCATTCTCATTTAATATGTCTGGAATTGTTAGAGGAAAAAAAATAGATTTGGAAAGTAAGGAATCCGACTATAGTTGGCTAAAAAATGCACTGCGAAGGCGGTTTAGATCAAGGTTTGTCCTCGCTAATTCATAGGCTTTTGCATTTCATAGGTTTGGAGATGAGATATTCAACAATATATGTTGACACCAACAGAAAAGGAAGTCAAACAAAATCATTTTGAACATCATCAACAGTACCTAGAACTAACGGTTGAAAGATTTTCAAAGATTATTGAGGAGCTTTCTAATCACCAGAGTCTTATGGCCAACCGGAGGCTTACTAATATAAGTTGTGGAAAAATGCATTAATATATTCGAAAAAAATTGGTGAGCAATATCCGCGCAACATTAAATTCTATATCTCATGGCATATAGATCATTACATTCCAAAACCCATTCGAATAAATAATACGAGGAGGAGAAGGATATTGAGAAGGTACAATGCGAGGTATACACATTATTACTCCATATGGAAGGCACATAAGTATTCATTGAAGCTTGAAGAAAAGCAGAGGGAATTGTTAGATCATAAAATTTTATATTTGTATAAAAAGGAATCCAGTCTCAGTGACTTTGGAAAACAAATAACAAATGCACTGCAAAGGTTATTCAGATCAAGACTTTATAGTAGATTTCTTAGCCAACCATAGTGATGGACACCTGATTATTTTCTTTCAACATCTAAATTATTCTTCTCTAATAATTCCCTTTGCCTCAGTTCAAGTTCCCATGAATCCTTATGAACTTTCCATCTGGAGAAATAATGAGTGTCCCTTTTCAAATCACCTGTTGCCTTCTCAATATCCTTCTCCTGGTCCCACAAGTCTATGTACGCTGCTAGAAAGTTGCTCCATGGAGATTTCTTTCAGTTGAAAAAAAAAAGGATTATTTTTTATCCAACTAAACCAAACCTCTTTACTGCAGGAGGAGATTTTAGGTGAGAGAGACTGAAAACAAAAATTCTAAAAAGACATTCTAACAGTTTATCGTGTAATTATAATAAGTAATATTTTATTGCATCAGAATTTTCTGAAATATAAAGTAGAGACACTTTCAAATCACAATGTACCATAAATTAAAATTGGGAGCAACACTTTTGTGATACATGTTTTTTTTTTTCTAGAAAGTGTATTAATTGATAAATCAAAATTATTAAAATAGATTGAGTAAATGTTTTTTCATTAAAAAATTGTTTATTATATTTGCCAAAAAAAATATACTTATTAATATATTCAAATATTTCATTTCGTTATATCACAAAATGCATGGTATGGTTTTCTTTTTTCAACAAATATTATAAAAATAATATAAAATTTCTATATCTAAGATTTTATAAAGATTTATTGATCTGTAAATTTTCACGTATATTTCAATTAAAACAAAGAAAATAGTAACACTGAAATAAAGCTCGCAAACCATGATTCTTCACTTTATTTATGACATTACTTCAATCTTCCTCATCATCCCTAGCTAAATACTCTTTTACTCATTCTTTATTCATATGTAATAGGTTATCCATTTCCTATTAAGGGAAAGAAATAAAAATGTTAATACTAAAAGTATCCAGAGGGATAAAATATCTTGAAAAGAGATTTGATCCCTCTTAGCCCATAGTATATTTGGAGTTAAGATGGATCTATATTGGTTTAATTCCTCCCTTTAAATATAATATATTCCACATGAATACCATGGGTTCTAAATACCATGTGTCAATACCATAAGTTATTTTACTATTATTATTATTTTATTTTTAGAGGGTTTCTTTTTGTCTTAGTTAAAAAGTTTACATTACATTGATATTTTGCGTTATTTTATTTTATGTAATTTAACTTATTCAAAATGTGATCAGGTTCTAAGTGTAAAAGCTTAAAAATGAAAGTGCCGAGAATTGAATGGAAACTGAATGAAAGAAAAAAGGTCATCGCTAGGAATCCGCTACAATTCATTTCGTTGAAAACGGTGTTCGGATGAAGAAGATAGAGCGTGCTCTTCGTTTTCCTAAATGACTAATAAATTTGACAATCATAGGAGTGATTTTTTTTTAATGTGGGTCTCCTAAGGTTGAATGAGAATATTTTTTTATATATGGCTGGAATGGTTCAACTAGAGGCTGACACATGGTGGAGCCAGGGGACGCCATATGCCCCCTCTGGTGGACACTATCCAAATTTGGTGTAAATATTCAAACTCTGAAGTTTATTTATAACCCAAGGTTCAAAGGTGGGTGGTTTGATCAAATTCCAAATGCCATAGTCGAAATATATGCCAAATTTTTACATATATGGGCGCATATAATATGTTCTAAATTCCGTTGAAAAAACAATGTGTGGAGGGGCAAAGGTCGGGGTTCGACCCCATGACCTCCCCCCTAACAACTCTGCCGCCTTACCAACAAGCCACCGCTAACATTCTTAATAGTCTATGCATTCAACTTATACTAAGGGTGATATGTGATGAGCGACGGGTGTTTGGAGGGGGCCAGCCCCCTCCCCTGAGACCAAGCCACAATACCAATATCAAAGCGGAGTAATAACACGCGAGATTAAGCTTAAGTTTCATATTAATTAACATTAATCCCATGTTTAAAACTAACCGACTTTTAAGTTTGGATTAAAATGTAAACGCGCTTATGCGCAGATAATCCACAATTATCTTAACTTAAATATAGCTTAGCATTAATTAAACTCATAGTTTAAACTCGCAAGATTTTCGGCGAACCTCCAAATTAGGCTCCACCTCAATAATTGAAGGGGCTAACTAAATTATTCTCCAGTTTTGGATGCAATTTACTAGGAAAAATTGTTTTGGCCATATCTTTTGGAATTTTCGACCAAATGGAGTGCAAGAATAGTCATATCTGAATGATTTAAAAATTTTGGACTCATTGAAGCATTTTTCAGGAGTTGTAGGTGAATGTAAACAACATATTTTTGACTTTTTAGCTAATACATAGGCCCAAGCCATGGAAGTTGGACCAAAGAGATGTAGCCCAAGAGGGGTGATCTCCTTCATCAAAACACTGTGTTAACGGATCACTTGTGATGGTTTGTTGTACTTGTTTTTTCTTATGTTCAACATTTGTTTTTCATGCTTTATGCTCTTGAAATTAACTTAAAAACTGAGCTCATTTCTTTGTTTAACACTCATAAACACCAAGGAAACTTATGCACATAAAGCATACTATCAGCAAACTAAATTTAAATCTAAAGATGAAATTAGTACAATGAAACTAACATTCAAATTCAAATCAAGTTTGTATCAGAGCCTAGTTCATAGGTTGAAAGGTTATTTTCTTGATAGTTGCTTGAGTTTTGTACAAGTAGGGTTTTAATGGTTGCAAATTTGTGATGATTACAAGATTGAAGTTGCAGAGAGGTGAAGGCAAATTTTTGGTTGCAAGTCTTGATATTAGGACCAGAAGAAGGAGAGCCACAAGGGCACCATCTCCACCCAAATTTCCACTCACAAATTCACTTTAAGCAACTCAAGTTTTATCTCAAGAAGCTAAGATTGAAGAGGTACAAGCACCAGAAGCTGAGCTTGAATCCATAACCATCATGTCAGGTGTTGGAGAAATTGAAGTTCATTCAGAAGAGGATGATGTCAAGAAATACTTCAATGACATAAAGAGGATGGTTTAAATTATGTTTGATGCATTTACTGTTGGGATGAGAGTACAAGGTTCTAAGCCTCCACATGGAGAAGGAACTTTAGACGATAAGAAGGATGAAGAAAAGGATTCAAAGGGTAGTGGAGGAAATCCACCTCCTTCTCCACCATCTTCATCATCCTCATCATCACCATCAACATCATCTTCCACTTCCACCACAAAAACCACCCATACTCACTCAAAATATCCAAGAGGAAAAACACACTTACTCAAACTTGGTGTCAAATTTGAGCTTCCAATGTATAATGGTGAGGTAAATGTAGAAAGATTGGAAAATTCGATACGTCAATTGGAGGTGTATTGTAGAATTTATAACCTTCATGAAAATTACAAAAAGATTCAATTGGATTTTTTGAGGATGGAAGGATCTGTACTTGTATGGTGGGAAGCAAGGACTCGAGAAGAGATTAAAAACTACGGTAAGGTCTCTATGTCTTGGTCAACTTTTATTGCTGCCATTAAAATGAAATTCTATCCATTAGTTTACATGTAAAAGGCCATTATGGATAGGAAAAATTTTACACATTTGAAAGGGAAAAGTGTGCAAGATTATACTCATGAATTTAGGAGAAGGGCTCTTATTTTGGGTATTAATTTATATTCTCAAGAAACTTTGTTAAAGTACATCAGGGGTTTGCACAGTTACCTTAGGTACACTATTCTCATGTTTAATCCCATAATCATAGATGAGGTTTGTGTTCAACCCACACATTTAGAAGCAAGAGGGAAACAAAACATATATGAGAAAAGTGATAGTGAGGGTAAAGGAAAGGAAAATTTTTATGGAAGAGGAAAGAGAAATAGTTCTGTCAAAAAAGAGAAAGAAAAAATCACATGTAAACATTGTTTGAAGAATGGCCATGATGAAGATCAATGTTCGAAACTTCATCTAAAGTTCAAGCCAAACAAACTGAAAGCCAAAGAAAAGGAGAAAAGTGTTGATATAATTGAACATGACTTTGGATCAGATTCAGGAGATGAAACAAAGATTACAGTGATTAGATTTGGATCAAGGACCTAAATGATAGCTCAAATTTCAAAGTGTTCAAAATTTTGTCAAACTTAATCGACCAAATAGATCTTGTCTTCCTGATTCCGGCACCGTAAGTGGTTCAAAAAATCGACACCGTATGAAGAAGTTATCACGATTTGAAAAGTCCAGTAAACTGCAATTTCAGGCTTTTGACCAAGTTTGACTAGAATTTGGAAAATTTAAAAAGAGAATATTCCAGGGAATATTCTTAGAATATTCCCTAGAATATACCTCTTGGACCAGTAATATTTGGACAAGTGGCAGATGTTTATTGGCAGTTGGGCTGAATGTATTGTTTTCGGCCAATGACAGCGCGACACATGGAAAGCCCTAAGGCTACCACATGTCCCCAAGGCTATGTACCAAAATTTGTTGGACTTCATCGAGATCGATCCAGTGACCTCTCGCTTGTACCACCCGCGCCTTACCATATGGGATATGGTTAGTTCTTAACCATATTAGTCTTCGGATTTATTTAACGTGTTGAGGTTTCTGCGTTAGGGGAGCGGAGGGGCCAACCCTTCAGGCCAGCCCCTCCCATATAACTGTGACTCCAAACTGAGGGCTTAAGCCCAACCATCATCCACAACAGTCTCCGCTAGTTTTCAGCTGGTCCTGTTCACATGGCAGATTAAATGCCATGGTTTAAAACTCCTCCCGCCATCTCTGCAACTGTAAATGACGAGGAAACCTATCACATGCAAACAGAGTGCTGATAGTTAAGGACATCCCACCGATAGTTGCGGCTTACTAATCGCAGGGTTAGGATATCTGTCCAACCCCCCAATCAACCTTTAATGATATGGTTATAAGACTTGGTGGAGGTTAAATCGCACCCACCAAATTCAGAAATTTTCAATTTTAAACTGGAGTTAAGTCCAGTTCCTCCACTTTTAGTGGAGCTTTTTAGGGGTCATTAGAAAAATTGAGTTTAGGCTCTATCTTGAGCTAACCAATTTTTGAGTGCCAATAGTAAATTTCAACTATCTCATACATTCCAGACTCATTGGTGAGGGTTTTAGAGCCATTAGAGGATTTTTTAGCTGGTTTTTTCTTTAGTGAATTTCTAGGGGCCACTAGGGTCCAACAGCAGTTTAAAGCCTAACCAGGGGAGCTAGAGGCCTTATTTAGAAATAAAATAGTAAATTTTGGATGTTGAAGACATTACAGAACTAATGGTGTGGTTTTCATAGCCTGTAGAGGACTTTTGAAGGCCAATATGCTTCAGAGAAGTTGCAGGGGCCACTAGGGCCAACAAGTGCCAGCAGCAGTTTGATGCCTAGCCAGGGCATCTAGAGGCCTTATTCAGCAAACCAATAGTCATTTCTGACTGTAATGAGCATTATGAATCAAATGATGGAGTTTTCAAAAGCTTTTTAGGACTTCTAGAGCTAGATAAGTCAGATATAATTTTTATTTGACCTCATAGCCACAGGGTACCACTAGGTGTTGGAGGCGAAACGGGAGCACCCAGAGGCCAATCTCAGCGAACCAATGGTATATTCTAACTATTTTTGGAATTATGAATCCATTGAAGGGATTTTAAGAGCCATTTGAAGACTTCTGAAGGCCAAAGAGCCACAGGAAAGTTTTGGGCAGCCTTGGGGCAACTGTAGAGGGAGGCCTAGATTGGGGATGTAGTGCTCATTTTGAGAAAATTATCAGTCTATTTTGGAGGTCTGATATGTGTTGGAGATATTAGGTGAGTTTTTAGGGACAAAAAAATAATTCTGAGGGAGTTAGTTCCATAAGGAAGCTTAGGGTAGCTCAAGTGCACCGACAGAAGGAATCAATCCTAAGGGAGGCTAGATCTGTTTTCAGAGTGATGACAGTCATGACAGGGATATAAATGGTATTATAAACCCATTGGAGTTGAATTTGTAACTAGTAAAATAAAATTTTCCATAATCCCAAAGATCCAAGTCAATATGACAAGAGCTCAAGGAGACGTAGCCCACAATATTCGGGTGAACTCCTAGATTAAATTTTCATTTATGTGTTGGTGTTTATTTTTTTCATGATATGGCTACTACACATGTATTATTTCAGAAAAAATAAATGGACTTAAAGCACTCACACAGTTAAAAAACATACACATATGTCAATTATAAATTTCCGCAAAAGTCAAGTATAAGCTAGATATTTTATTTTTTTAAATGAGTGGGAGCTTATTGAAAAAAATAACAAGTTATCCAACCCATTTTCATATCAGGTTGGGATCAGAGCACTTGGTTTCTTGATTGACAGAGCACTAGTTTGCTTGTTTGATTTGAAAGGTGTTTAACAGTGCAAGGAATTTGACTATTTGCAAACTGATTGTTGCTTACAAGTTTGAGTTTGCTAGAGGTGAAGGGAAAGCTACTATTCAAAAATTCCAAAAGAGGACAAGAAAGAAGAAGGGCTGAAGGCATATTCCTTACCCAAAGGACCTGAAGGAAACCCTTGAAGCATAAAAGGGTTTGTTTGCAAAAGGTTTCCTGAAGAAGAGCTTGACTCTACAACCATTTTGTTTTGAAGCTTTTTCAATTGTTTTGAAAGCTTTGGAATTGTTGATTTAATTTCTTTGTTCATTGACATAAGATGATAAATTCATCAAGTGAGGTTTCAAAATGCTCCTCCTTCACAAGATTCTTTGATGAAGACATGAAGCATGAAGATAGAAGAGAAAGCACTAGACTTCATGAGAAATTTGTTTCTATAAAGGAAGAGAAATAAGGAGTTCTTCAAAGAATGCATGAGATGGAGGTGCAACTCCATCAATACCAAGAGGCCTTAACAAATAAAATGCATGAAGAAGAGGTAATTCACTCTAATTTGTCTTCAGTTTCCTCTTCAAAAAGATGTGTTGGTTCATTTGAAAATCACACTAGAGGTATAGGGTCCAAGTTAATGTTTAAAGTGGGCTATGAAGGCAAGGGTTTAGGAAAACATGCATAAGGCATGATTGATCCCATTTTGATTGAGGAAAGACCTAAGAATATTCGTCTTGGTTATGTTCAATATTATGGCGAAAACTCTACAGCCACGAAGGCATTTGAGACAACTTCAAAAAGAACTTTTTTTCCAAGTTCTAAACCACAAACATGTCAAGTTTGTTTTCAAGTTGATTACCATTGTTTGAATCCTGGGTTGCCGCAAGGTGTTTGTACACATGCAGCTTATGGCGAAGCTAAAGCCTCTGCAAGTTCATATCCTCATGAAGGTATAAAATATGGACATGCAAAGCAGCATGTGAGGTATAATTCTTCCCAGTCAAGTGGATTATATTTCTACAAGGCATGATAATTATGCATGCTTGAATGGAAGAAAGAGTTGTTGTGCATATTGTGGTCTATGTAACTGTTACACAGTAATTTGTCACCGTCCCTACCATTCCCCGTCCTGCATATTGGATGGCCCATTCTGTGACCTGTGAGCAATGTCATGCCTTGAAACCACTATCATTGCATTCCTCTAAATATGAGCTTCAATTGCCCTGAAGACATCTCCTTGCAAAAAACCATAAAAACATCCCTTTTTGCATTGGCGTGGGTAGCCAGTTCATCACTCGTGCAAATGGGGAAAATCCTACAAAGAGGCTGCGCCAACTGGCGCTCTCTCCCAGAGTCGCAGTCGCTCCAGCCGATTTAAGGAGTGTTTTTTAAAATAAAATGGCGGAAGTTTCATTTCAACATACTCAGAAACTGTTATCTATCTTGAGTTGGGAGGTTTGGCTCCGGGAGTTCCATGAAGGGGAAGTGGTTTGCCACCTCTCATGGAAGCTTCCTTGAATATATGGCCAATCCCACAATTATAGGGATCCCAACTCCCCTTCCTCCATCTATAAAAGCTTGCCCATTGCCATTGCAAGCTAGTCTTGAAGTGCCCAAGTCTTGAATCTCCAAGTTCTCAAATTCCCAAGAGCCTTAATGCTGCAAGAGCCCTCATTCTTCCCTTATGGCCAAACTCAAGCAAGGAGACTATCGTCAAGAGACTCTAAGAGAGGCTTGTCCCATCCTTTGCAGGCTTTGCGAGACGTGTACTACTGGAGACCCCTTCGAAGGAGACCTCAACGTCAGAACATTGGTTGTACTCTCTTTCGATTGTTTATTAATGAATGACTACTGGTTATGGTTCCACTCTATTTTTCACTTATGATAATGATGAGTTATATCCTTTCTGACTGATATATAGTTGTGTATTATGGATTTTATGCTTGTATTCGTATTGTTTCTTGCATGTGCAGGTTTCCATTCACGGAGATTGTGGGGATCGTGATCTGCCGAGGCTGAGGAACGGGAACATTGTCTCTTCTACGAATCATAGCGTTGGACTCCAGGTAGGCCTCCATCGTTGGTCTGTTTATTTGCAATTAGGAACTTGCGCTGTAGCATTTGATGATTGTTGCTAGACCTGTTCTGGGCTAGTAGGGATCACCTCTGTCCGCAGAGGGGATTTACCTCTTCAATAATTTGGCGACTCCACTGGGGAACATCTAGTTTTGATTGTCTCGTTTTGATTGTTTCACGGTTTTCCTTGCTTGGTTAGCCTTCTGGGCTGGGTTCTTTTGCTGTTTTTGCTTCTTGGTTTTCTTGGATATCATTGATCTGCTTCTGGAGTAGTTATTTTTATTTTTGGCTGAGAAACTCGGCTGGCGAGCTTTTTAGCTCGACAGTTGCGCCAATTGGCACAGGTTGCTTGTGTATTACCCGTGACAATTACTTTTTGGCGCCAGTTACAACCTCACAGTCGCGTCACTCCTGTGAGGCATTAGGGTTCGCTCAGTTTTGAGCTCTCTGGGTCTGGTCAGTGTGTTTCTTTTTGGTTTTTTAGCTACCTGAGTGTGTTGGAGTCCTGTTTGATTCGGAGTTTGCCTTCATCCTTTTTTTTTTTGCTTTTCTCCATCGATTTCAAGTTTTAAGCCCTAGGGCATGTAGTGGCTTTGTGTGTCGAGCCCTCCTTAGGATTTTTGGTGTTTTGTTAGTCCAGTCAATTCTCTGATTGCTCCTCTGCATTCTCTTAGTGGTTCTTCACTGTTTTGTTGCGATTTTTGGGTGATTGTTCTTCTCTTCATTCAAATTTCGTTTAGTCTTGCTTTGGGCCTAGATCACATGGTCCATTGGAGCCTTTGGGACTTTTTCTTGGTTTTGAGAGACTTTGGTCGATTTGAGATCTGATTGTTTGTGCCATTGAGTGAAATTCGCTCGTTTTACTCTCTTAATATCATTTCTCGAATTGATTTTTGTTTGTTTTTGGTTTGTTTAGTGCATCTAGCTATCAAACATTGAAAATAAAAAAAATCTCTTTTGCTTTTGGTTGATTAGTGCAAATTGAAATCTTTTCGATTTTACTAGTAATTAGTGAATTTGAAAGAAAAGTTTTTAGTTTCATTAGTTGCATTAGAGATATCATTGATTGTCTTCTGATCATTTTGTTTGTGTAAAAAGATTTCAACTCCTCTGTAACTAGCTTTCACCGAACGAAATGATGTACTGTGGCATGTAGTTTTTCATTTAGGAGATTTGTTGAGGAAACACATTCGTTAGGGCCTAAAAACTGAAACGTAATTGAAGATCAACTTTAAAATCTACTCAATTTACACTAAGGCAGCACTGAAATCTAACGAAACACATTTAGAGGTCTAGGCTAGAGACGTGTTTCGGCGTCTTAAAACCTAGTAGCTGTCGTTCGCCTCTTAGCTTTAGACAGCGCTAGTACGGACTTGTGCTCCCCGTACCGTCGCGTATATAAAGGGAGACCCCACTAGGTTTCAATCCTTTATCCATAGGAAGCCGAGTCTGCCGCCCTATACCCGTGATACACCGAACACAGCATTCGGGGAGATTGCCTACACGTACGGAAAGTCCTTGGTTGATTTCTCTTTCATTATTGAAACCAAGGTGTATATTGCAGTTCACGGTTATTTGGTACACCCTTTTTGCCTAGTATTCCTGAGCAGTCATTTGATCTTTTCTGACTCCCTAAACTTGAAAAGATCGCCAAGCGCTTGTCCTTTCACGCTTGTGTCAAATCTGAAAGAGATAGAGTCACCTTTTATCGTTTCTCGACTCTTAAAACATGAAACGGTGAAGTTTCTTATTTTTCAATGTGGTAAAAATTAATCACCCATGATTACACGCCCTCTTAGATATTGCTTTTTGACCGTTTGATCGTGTGTCTTGACTCTTTTTCAGCCCGTGTGCGGTTTTTGAGCTTTGATGGCAAATTTTTCAGAGTTTACCAACCAAGGAATCCCCTCAGAAGGGAATCCTGGTCATTTTCCTCCTTTTGGGAATGTTGGTGCTCCTTACATGGCAACATTGTCCCTTCCTGGGTTAACTGTTGGGTTGCCTGTTTGGTTGTTTTCAACCTCTGTGGTCCCAAATATCTCCGCTACTGTTCAATCAGTTCCTCCACCTGAACAACATCATGTTGATTCCAAGGTGGACCTCTCCCCTTCTTCACCTATTTCTGCGTCCTCCTCTTCTACTTCGCCTGGCAAAAGTCTGGATTCGAGTAACTAGGTGGCTAAGAAGAAGAAGAAGAAGACAAAGAAGAAGACATCCGATAAAAGAGAGGCTAAAGCTGCCACTACTGTTTCTGAAATATCTCCTCTTGATATACCTCCCAACCCTCCACGGAAAGTCAAGTTCCCTTGCATGTTGTGCACGAGAGACCATCTTCTTCGAGACTGTCCTGGCATTCCCAAGGTGCTTGAAGCATGGTCCAACGGCCGTGCGCCATTGCCTTTGACTGCCGGGAGCCAGGTGGGGGGCACGTCTTCAAATGGTGCTGATAAGGCTCCTAAGAAGCAGAGTAAGATCACCAATCCCTGTAAGTTGTGTGAAGGGCACCATGCCATTCACCTTTGTCCTTATATGGATGAAGCCAAGCGAGTGTTGGACAACCCGGCTGTTTCCACACCATGCCTCCCAGCTGGTTATAAACATCTCTCTTTGAGTCTTCCACCTACTGATGATACGATTGGTCAAAAATCATAATCGGTCGATCCCACTCCCTCAGAAATTTAGATTAAAGAATATGTCCCCGACCAACCATTGGTCGTGGGATCAGTTGAGCTGCCTTGTCTACGGTGCACCAGGTATTTTCCATCGAGAGTGGACCTCACACCCCTCATGTTCTTCTGGTTTCTTCAGATTCCTCAGACTTGGAGAAAGATTCTCCTGTCCCTGTACGTCAAGGAGCTGCTCCTCTGCCTCCCACCATGGAGGCTTTGGAGGATACCCCTCCCACCTTCGGGATGGAGGTTATGGATAATGCTCCTCCTTCTGTAACACCAGGGAAAGACCTTCTCGGTTCGATGGTAGCCCCTCCGAGTAGTCTGGTCGCCTCCTTTGATTGGAGTCGATTTGCAGGATTCTGCCTTCCGTCTTATGTGCCTTTCGAGATCACAGTACAGGCTCTTGGTCTGGTCGTACCCAGCACCATTATAGACGAAGGCGCCTATGTTAGTATTCTATCCTCAACTACCTGGCAAGCTTTTGGTTCACTGCCGCTTGTGCCTGTTACGCAGAATCTGTTGACTTTTAACAGAAGGACGAGCCAACCGTTGGGAATCCTTCCAGGGTTACCTATTACTTTGGGAGGTAAAACCGTCCATATGGACGTGATGGTCATTCCAGGCCCCTTGGATTTCAATCTGCTCCTGGGGCGCGATTACACCTATGCCATGGGAGTGCTCGTCTCCTCCCTTTTTCGTGTGGCCTGTTTTCCGCATGAAGGACGGATCGTGACCATCGATCAGCTTTCGTTCTTTGGTCCCGATGTGGCAGCTGGCCCGCCATCATCCCTTCCTAGTTTTTATCCACCCATTATCTTAACTCACTATGGTCGGCCCCATGTCATCCTACCTGCCTATCTGCCCTTAGTGATGACACGTCGTGCGGCGAGTGTCATAGGAGCATTGGATCTGATTTCCAAATGTCTCCCACCTGGTGCAGGACTCTTGGAAACCATGACTTCTTGTTCATCATGACGGGAAGTCTGTCGGAGCATGGTTTGTTTCCTTGCGTCAAGCTCCTTAAAAAATGAAATCAAGTCTGTCGGAACATGGTTCATTTTCTTGTGTCAAGCTCCTTAAAAATTTAAACAAGGTAGTCGGAGCAAAGTTCCTTGTCTTGTGCGAAGCTCCTTAAACCATGAAACAAGGTGTCTTGAGGATAGTTCTTTTAATGTTTCAACCTCGTTAAAAAAATGAAACATGTTCCTGTTCAATTCGAGTCTTTGATCAGATCTCGTAAAATCCCAGTCGAGTCTTTTCTTGATCTCGTAATTTGAACCTTCACTCCATCTGCCTTCCATATGGACTGAAGCTTGGGGGCATGCACCTCGAATTGAGTCACCGTGCTGGGAGCATGCTTACTTTTTCAAGCATAGTTTGTTTTCGTTTCAAGTTTGTGTAAATATGAAATCGGTTTCAAGCATAGTTTACCTTTGTTTCAAGCTTGTGTAAAAATGAAACCAACCTCGACCAGAGTTTCCTGATTTCAAGCTTGTGTAAAAATGAAACCTTTCCCATTTGTGATTGCCATTTTATCAGCCTATTTTTTCTAGATGAACCTTGGTTTTCTCACTCCATCGTCACTATCTACTTGGCCGATCATATGCCTTCACTTGGTTGTTTTACCCATTCTTGAGGAACCGCTGCGATGAGTGGTCTTGACCAGCACGACCTCTTAGCTTAACTATCTTGTTGAAAACGGTTCACCATTATCGGAACCGATTGCTACCCTTTATACCCTGCGTTCCTCCGGAGAATCACCTTTCGACTCTTTTTTGACTCTCTAAACATGAAAATAATGCCGAAGACCTTGTCGTTCAATCTCGTTAAGTAGCTCCTGGCTTGTCTATCGATATACGTTTACCCCTTTTTCAGGCTGGGATAGATTATTTACGAAAAAGGAATACCCTAGCCTATTGCAACTAGGAGGTTTTCTCAGATATTTTTTTCTACCTTTTCGGGTATGAGGAACTATTTACGAAAAGGGACCATTGGAGTTTTACTTTTTTGTTGTCTTTTCAAACTCTCTAATTATGAAAAGACGTCGAGTTCTTCCTTTGTCAGACTTGTTAAACCCTGATGACATCAGATTCAGTCGAAATGACGTTCTCTGAGTTCCTCCTTCCTAGGGCTCGTTAAATGTACTAGGATGGATTCGCCCGAAGGGCGGACTTATATTACAAGCATATGCTATCCCCTTCAAGCTTGTTATCAAAAATAATTGGGGTACTCGCCAGAAATGGTGGGGGGAAAATGGAACCATCATCATTTTCGTGTCGGCAGTATGTCGCTCTTGAACATGGCACTTGTCTGCATTTGCGTTGGGTTGGGGATATCTCATCTCATTATTTCACTTGCCTCCGTGGGTTTGGATAATCCTTTTTGGCCTCTCCTCTGCTCATTGGCTCGTCACCATGACCTCTGATCTTTTGATGTCAAATACTGCCAAATCCATTGTCGTGCCATCAATATGTTCAGGAGAAGTTGACCTCTGCACGTACCAACCTTCCTCTGATTCTCATCTGATCCTGATTCACAAAGACATTATGTTCCTCTGTCTCGTGTTGATGATGTGGGAAACACTATGGCCCACCTTTGATCGAGGTCACTTCATGTCGACTTCAGCTCGTTATCCGGGAAGTTGATCTAGAGACTCCCTTATGGTACCTTGGAGCCTGCATGCCTCAATGGCAAGTTCTTCGCATTCGACGCGAGGTTTTCATCATTGGCCTCCGATCGAGTGATTCTACAGGTGTTCGACGCCAGCTCATTGATTCGCACGCCGTATATTGTACCTATAGTACCTTGAGAGCCATTGTCATTATTGGTGGTTTCTCTCGCGTCTGTTAACATCTTTCATCATTGGCTGCTAATCCGGCGATGTTCTTGCATGTTCGACTTCAGCTCACATATTTTCATGCTTGAACTTGTGCTTTTTTCGGGTCGAGATGGAGCGCAAGACCCTGGATTGTGTCTATTGTAATCCAGGCTGCGATATTGTGGATTATTATGATTATTTACATGACTCACTGATTGGATGGTTGCGACCATACCTGAGTCTATTTATCAATCCTCACTGGATGGCTGCGTCCATGCCTTAGATCTAGATTATTGTAAACTTTGTTACGGATAGCTGCGCCCATACCACACATATATATCATGTATCTGAGACATCAGTTGTACTTTGCTTCGCAGGTTTTCCGATGGCGGTGTTTTCAGTAGGCATGTTCTCGTAAAGCATTTCACCCCTCTCTCTCTCTTTCGGGCCTCATGCTTTAGGGGGCATCTGTTACACAGCAATTTTTCACCGTCCCTACAATCCCCATCCCACACATTGGAGGAATCATTCCGTGACCTGTGAGCAGATACAAGACTTGAAAATACTTTCATTGCATCCCTCTGAAGATGAGCCTTAATTGCCCTGAAGGCATCTCCCTGCAAAAAACCCTAAAAATAGCTCTTTCTTCATTGGCGCAGTTCCATAGTTCAGCCCTCGTGCCAAGGGGGAAAGTCCTCCAAAGAGGGCACGCCAATTGGCACTCTGTCATAGAGCCGCACCCGCGCCAACCATATTAAGAGGTGTTTTTTAAATATAAAAGGCGGAAGTTTCATCCTAACAAATTCTTGGGCTGATATCTATCTTGAGTTGGGTGGTTTGGCTATGGATTTCCATAGAAAGGAAGTGGTTTTCCACCTCTCATGGAAGCTTCCTTGATGATACGGCCAATCCCATAATTATAGGGATCCCAACTTCCCTTCCTCCTCCTATAAAGGCTTACCCATATCCATAGCAAGCTAGTTCCAGAATCTCCAAGTTCCCAAGAGCTTTCATGCTGCAAGAGCCTTCTTGATTCCCTAAGGCCAAATCCAAGCAAGGAGACTATTGCCAAGTATCCAGAGAGAGAGGCTTGTCCCATCCTTGATAGGCTTTATCGAGACATGTGCTGCTGATGACCCGCCAAAGGAGAATTCGGCATTGAAGCTTTGGTTGTATTCTTCTTTTTGACTCATTAATATTAAGTGACTATTGGTTATGGTTCCACTCTTGTTCTTGATCATGTTCATGAGTTATTTCCTCTTCGACTGACATATAGTTGTATATACTGGATTTTATGCTTGTGTTTGTGTTGTTTCTTGCATGTGCAGGTGTCCGATCATGGAGATCATGAGGATTGTGATCTGCTAGGGCAAAGGGACGGGAGCACCACCTCTTCTACAAACGACAGCGTTGGATTCCAGGTAATCCTTCCTCGCAAGTCAGTTTATTTACAATTAGGAACTTGCACTGTAGCATGTTTGATTGTTGCTAGACTCGATCTGGGCTAGTAGGGATCGCCTCTGTCCGCAGAGGGGATTTACCTCCTCAACAATTTTGCGACTCCAGAGGGGATTTACCCCTCCTGCCTTCGAGATGGAGGTTATGGAGAATGCTCCTCCTTCTGTAACACCAGGGGAAGACCTTCTCAGTTTGATGGTAGCCCCTCCGAGTAGTCTGGTCGCCTCCTTTGATTAGACTCGATTTGCAGGATTCCGCCTTCCGTCTTATGTGCCTTTCGAGATCACAGTACAGGCTCTTGGTCTGGTCGTACCCAACACCATTATAGACGAAGGAGCCTCTGTTAGTATTCTATCCTCGACTACCTGGCAAGCTTTCGGCTCACCGCCGCTTGCGCCGGTTACACAGAATCTGTTGACTTTTAATAAAAGGACGAGCCAACCATTGGGAATCCTTCCAGGGTTACCTATTACCTTGGGAGGTAAAACCGTCCATATGGACGTGATGGTCGTTCCAGGCCCCTTGGATTTCATTCTGCTCCTGGGGCGTGATTACACCTATGCCATGGGAGCGCTCGTCTCCTCCCTTTTTCATGTGGCCTGTTTTCCGCATGAAGGATGAATCGTGACCATCGATCAACTTTCATTCTTTGGTCCTAATGTGGCAACTGGTCCGCCATCACCCCCTCCTGGTTTTTATCCACCCGTTGTATCTTCTCCACCGCAGGTCAACTATGTGTCTACCTACCCTGTGCCCGCACTCAGTGATGACGCCATCGTGCATAGTGTACTGGGGGCATTGGGTCTTGATTTCCAATATGTCGTTCTCCCACCTGGTGCGAGACTCTTGGAAACCATGACTTCTTGTTCATCATGACGGGAAGTTTGTCGGAGAATGGTTTTTTTCCTTGCGTCAAGCTCCTTAAAAAATGAAATCAAGTCTGTTGGAGCATGGTTCATTTTCTTGTGTCAAGCTCCTTAAAAAATGAAACAAGGTAGTCGGAGCAAAGTTCCTTGTCTTGTGCTAAGCTCCTTAAACCATGAAACAAGGTGTCCTGAGGATAGTTCTTTTAATGTTTCAACCTTGTTAAAAAAATGAAACACATTCTTGTTCAATTCGAGTCTTTGATCAAATCTCGTAAAATCCCAGTCGAGTCTTTTCTTGATCTCGTACTTTGAACCTTCACTCCATCTGCCTTCCATATGGACTGAAGCTTTGGGGCATGCACCTCGAATTGAGTCACCATGCTGGGGGAATGCTTACTTTTTCAAGCATAGTTTGTTTTCGTTTCAAGCTTGTGTAAAAATGAAATCGGTTTCAAGCATAGTTTACCTTTGTTTCAAGCTTGTGTAAAAATGAAACCAACCTCAAGCAGAGTTTCCTAATTTAAAGCTTGTGTAAAAATGAAACCTTTCCCATTTGTGATTGCCATTTTATCAGTCTATTTTTTCCAGATGAGCCTTGGTTTTCTCACTCCATCATCACTATTTGCTTGGCCGATCATATGCCTTCACTTGGTTGTTTTACCCGTTCCTGAGGAACTGCTGCGATGAGTGGTCTTGTTAGCCAACCTCTTAACCTTTCTCTTGTTTTGAGCAGTTCCACCATTACCTGAACCAGTTTCTACCCTTTATACCACTCGTTCCTCCAGGAGGAGTCACCTTTCAGCTCTTTTCTGACTCTCTAAACATGAAAAGATTGCCGAGGCCCTTGTCGTTTCGATCTCATTAAAGTGGCTACGAAACAACATCTACCCAGTATACGTTTACCCATTTTTCGGGCTGGGATAGATTATTTACGAAAAAGGAATACCCTAGCCTATCGCGACTAGGAGGTTTTCTCAAATATTTTTTTCTACCTTTTCGGGTCTGAGGAACTATTTACGAAAAGGGACCATTGGAGTTTTACTTTTCTGTTTTCTTTTCAAACTCTCTAAATATGAAAAGACGCCGATTTCTTCCTTTGTCAAACTCGTTAAACCCTGATGACATCGGATTCAGTCAAAATGACATTCTCCGAGTTCCTCATTCCTAGGGTTCGTTAAATGTACTAGGATGGATTCGCCCGAAGGGCGGACTTATATTACAAGCATATGCTATCCCCTTCAAGCTTGTTATCAAAAATAATTGGGGTACTCGCCAGCAATGGTGGGGGGAAAATGGAACCATCATCATTGTCGTGTCGGCAGTATGTCGCTCTTGAACATGGCACTTGTCCGCATTTGTGTCGGGTTGGGGATATCTCATCTCGTTCTTTCACTTACCTCTGTGGGTTTGGATAATCCTTTTTGGCCTCTCCTCTGCTCATTGCCTCGTCACCATGACCTCTGATCCGTTGTTGTCAAATACTGCCAAAACCACTATTTGTGCCATTATATGTTCAAGATAAGTTGACCTCTGCAAATATCAACCTTCCTCTGGTTCTCATATGATCCTGATCCACAACAAAAACATCATGTTCCTCTGTCTCGTGTCGATGATGTGGGAAACATTATGGCCCACCTTCGATCAACCCTAGCTTCTGTCTGTTTGACTCATTATCCGAAGCTTATCTAGAGACTCCCTATGGTACCTTGGAGCCTGCATGCCTCAATGGCAGGTTCGTCGCATTCGACGTGAGGTTTACATCATTGGCCTCCGATCGAGTGATTATGCGGGTGTTCGACGTCAACTCATTTATTCGCACGCCGTAGATTGTACCTGTAGTACCTTGAGGGCCATTGTCATTATTGGTGGTTCCTCTCGCGTCTGTTAACAACTTTCATCATTGGCTGGTAATCAGACGATGTTCCTGCATGTTCGACTTCAGCTCACATATTCACATGCTTGAACTTATACTTTGTTCGGGTCGAGATGGAGCGCAAGACCTTGGATTCATGTCTGTTATAATCCAGGCTGCGATTTTGTGGATTATCATGAGTAGTTACATGACTCACTGATTGGATGGCTGCGACCATACCTGAGTCTATTTATCGATCCTCTCTGGATGGTTGCGTCCATGCCTTGGATCTAGATTATTGTACACTTTGTTATGGATGGCTGCACCCATACCACACATATATATCATGTATCTGAGACATCAGTTGTACTTCGCTCCGTAGGTTTTCTGATGGCAGTGTTTTCAGTCGGCATGTTCTCATAAAGAATTTCACCCCTCTCTCTCTCTCGGGCCTCATGCTTTAGGGGGCATCTGTTACACAGTAATTTGTCTATATCCCCACCATTCCCCATCCTGCACATTGGAGGGACCATTCTGTGACCTGTGAGCAATGTCATGCCTTGAAACCACTATCATTGCATTCCTCTAAATATGAGCTTCAATTGCCCTGAAGACATCTCCTTGCAAAAAACCATAAAACACCCCTTTTTGCATTGGCACAGGTAGCCAGTTCATCACTCACGCCAATGGGGAAAATCCTATAAAGAGGCCGTGCCAACTGGCGCTCTGACCCAGAGTCGCAGTCGCGCCAGCCAATTTAGGGAGTGTTTTTTAATATAAAATGGTAGAAGTTTCGTTTCAACAGACTCAAAAACGGTTATCTATCTTGAGTTGGGAGGTTTGGCTCCGGGAGTTCCATGAAGGGGAAGTGGTTTGCCACATCTCATGGAAGCTTCCTTGAAGATAGGGCCAATCCCACAATTATAGGGATCCCAACTCCCCTTCCTCCATCTATAAAAGCTTGCCCATTGCCATTGCAAGCTAGTCTTGAAGTGCCCAAGTCTTTAATCTCCAAGTTCTCAAATTCCCAAGAGCCTTAATGCTGCAAGAGCCCTTATTCTTCCCTTAAGGCCAAACTCAAGCAAGGAGACTATCGTCGAGAGACTCTAAGAGAGTATTGTCCCATCCTTGGCAGGCTTTGAGAGACGTGTACTACTGGAGAACCCTCCAAAGGAGACCTCAGTGTCAGAACATTGGTTGTACTCTCTTTCGATTGTTTATTAATGAATGACTACTGGTTATGGTTCCACTCTATTTTTCACTTATGATAATGATGATTTATATCCTTTCTGACTGATATATAGTTGCGTATTCTGGATTTTATGCTTGTATTCGTATTGTTTCTTGCATGTGCAGGTGTCCATTCACGGAGATCGTGGGGATCGTGATCTGCCGAGGCTGAGGAATGGGAACACTGTCTCTTCTACGAATCATAGCGTTGGACTCCAAGTAGGCCTCCATCATTGGTCTATTTATTCGCAATTAGGAACTTGCGTTGTAGCATTTGATGATTGTTACTAGACCTGTTCCGGGCTAGTAGGGATCGCCTCTATCCGCAGAGGGGATTTACCTATTCAACAGTAACCATGTTGTTTAAAAATGATGGAAGAGGATGAAGGCATACAGGAAGCAGTTGAGGCAAAGGCAACTTGCAAATAAGGTGCATAAGACTTGCACACATTACCAAAAGAGGGGACATGTTGTTGCCCAATGTTGGACATTGCATCCAAATAATCGTCCCAAACACATGAAGCAAGAGGACAGAAATACTGGTGAAAGTGAAACCAAAGATTCCATCATTGATGTGAGAATAGATGTTTCACATGAAGAATATTTTTAGCAACAAAAGTCATCGTGGAAGTGGCTTGGTAAGAAGTGGTTTGACTTCTTAACTCAGTAAGACATACATCCATTTATACATATGCAAATTTTAGTTATGTATGCATTTATGTTGGAAACTTATGTTTGTTTGAGCAACTTGGATTGATGATCAAGGAAGTGATGTTCAGCTACCTTCTATCAATTTCTCACCAGAAAATTTCTAAGTGAGGTCAAGGAAGACAATTCTTGATAGGAGGACAAGAGCATCTAAGAAGGAAAATTTTGACTACCTTCGAGTTGTGGTCCAAATGCACTAAGCCATGCAAGGAAAAGTGTATGGAGGCTAAGAAGTGAGGGTGTTGTACTCTCATCTACTGAACAGGCCAGGTAATCCATATTTTGGGTTCCAAAAGATTCTTAATGGGGAGGTGTGATCAAATTTGGATCAAGGACCTAAGTGATAGCTCAAATTTCAAAGTGTTTGAAAGTGTTTCAAACCTGAGCGACTGCATAGATCTCATCTTCCTGATTCTGACACCTCGAATGATTCAAAAAACTAACACAGTATGATGAAGTTATCATGATTTGAAAAGTCCGGTAAACTACAATTTCTGGCTTTTGACCAAGTTTGACTGAAATTTTGGAAATTTAAAAAGAGAATATTCTGGGGAATAATCTTGGAATATTCCTAGAATATTCCTCAAGATATTCCCCAGAATATTTCTCTCAGACCAGTAATATTTAGACAAGTGGCAGATGTTTATTGGTAGTTGGGTTGAACGTATTGTTTTTGGCCAATGACAGGGCGACAGGTGACCAGCCCTGAGGCCGCCACGTGTCACCGGGACTGCTTACCAAATTTTGTTGGATTCCACCAGGATCGATCCACTGGCCTCTCATCTACAGTGCCTGTGCCTTACCATATGGGCTATGGTTAGTTCTTAACCATATTGGTATTTGGATTTATTTGACATGTTCAGGTTTCCGCGTTAGGGGAGCAAAGGGGCCAGCCCCTCCCATATGACTATAACCCCAAAACCAAGGGCTTAAGCCCAACTGTCATACACAACGATCTCTACCATTTCACATCCAGTCCTATTCACATGGTGGATTAAATTCCATGGTTTAAACCTCTTCCCATCATCTCTACAACTGTAAATGCCGAGGAAACCTATCACATGCAAACATAGTGCTGACAGTTAAGGAAATCCTTTCGATAGTTGTGATTTATTAACCGAGGGGTTAGGACATGTGTCCAACCCCCGAATAAAAAATTAATGCTACGGTTAGAAGACTTGGCAGAGGTTAAATCACGCCCAAAAAATTCATAAATTTTCCATTTTAAATTGGAGCTAAGTCCAATTCCTCCACTTTTAGTGGAGCTTTTTAGGGGTCACTCGACAAATTGAGTTTAGGCTCTAGCATGAGCTAGATTCAACCATTTTTCGAGTGCTAATAGTCAATTTTGACTATTTCAGAAATTCCAGACTCATTGGTGAGGTTTTTAGAGTCATCAGAGGAATTTTTAGTAGGTTTTTACTTCAGTGAAGTTCTAGGGGGCAGTAACAGTTTGAGACCTAGCCAGGGGAGCTAGACGCCTTACTCATAAATACAATAGTTATTTTTGGATGTTTCAAACATTATGGAACTAATGGTATGGTTTTTGGATCCTATAGATGAATTTTTAAGGTCGATATGCTTCAAAAAAGTTCCATGAGCCATTAGGGCTAGCAAGTGCTAGCAGCAGTTTGAGGCCTATCCAGGGCAGGTAGAGGTCTTATTCAGGAAACCAATAGTAATTTCTACCTGTAATGAGAATTATGAATCCAATGATGGATTTTTTAGAAGCTTTTGAGTACTTATAGAGCTCGATAAGCCACGGATAATTTTTCTTTGACCCCATAGCTAGGGTGTGCCACCAGGTGCTAGAGGTGAAATCGGAGCATTCAAAGGCCAATCTCAGTGAGCCAATAGTATATTATGACTATTTGTGGCATTATAAATTCATTGAATGGATTTTCATATCCATTTGAATACTTTTTAACGTTGAAGAGCCACAGGGAAATTTTAGGCAGCCCTGGGCCAACCGTGGAGGGAGGCCTAGATTGGGAATGCAATGATCATTTTGAGTAAATGATCAGTCTATTTTGGAGGTATGATATGTGTTGCAGATATTAGGTGATGTTTTAGGGACATAAAATAAATTTTCAGGGAGTTAGTGCCATAGAGAAGCTCAGGGTAGCTCAGGTGCACCGACAGAAGGAATCAAGTCTAAGGGAGCCTAGATTTGTTTTCAGAGTGATGAAAGACATGATAGGGATATAAATGGAATTATAAACCCATTGGTTTAGTTCAGTTAACAATTGGAGCTTATTTTGTAACTTGTAAAAGAAAAAATTCTATACTCCCAAAGAGCCAAGTCAAGATGACAAGATCTCAAGGAGATGTAGCCCACGATATTCGGGTGAACTCCTGGATTAAATTTTTTTTTATATTTTGATGTTTATTTTCTGCATTATATGGCTATTACACATGTTTAATTACAGAAAAATCAAATGGACTTTGTAATATTCCAAATTTGGAACAACTAGCAAGGTATGCCTGAAAAACACATTTTTTAGGAATGGCTACTACATCTCTTGAAATAAGAACTTGGATCCATTATATCTGAGTATATAAGTCCTAAATCCAAGAGGATATCAGAAATAAATCTTCCTAGGTGGGTTATACAGGTCTCCCACACCTAATTTCCTTGAGAAAGTGTCCAATGAGGGACTGCAGCAATATATAAGTACAATAATGGATATGCAGATAAAATAGGCTCATATGATGTGTTAAAATACATATCATTCAATCAGAACTACATCAGCAACTTATATTCTGATTCATGATCCAAAAGATGGGGAAAAGCAGTTATTTATGCCCTAAAAAGCTTAATTTCATAGATGTGCGTAAAAATAAGGTTAATTGATAGTGGGATCTCGTAGCTTAGGTCATAGGAGACTTACATACCAAATTTCAGCAAAAAAAAATGACTCTAGCTATGTTAAACAATTCTCCTACTCCCGATATGGCCTAAAAACACCCAATCCCCATGACTCGTGGTATGTAGAAATTAATGAAGCTTATGCAACATAATTTTCTGAGGGTTTATGAAGAAAAAAATTAGAGACAACATAAATGGAGTTTATTACATCAGATCATGGAGAAATATAGAGGAAAGCCTTTTTTACACATTATTGGAATGACCCGACAAGGGTTTCATGGAAGCACAATATACAAAATAAAAGATCTACAGAACTAGATCTGGAAAATGTAGTTTACTGAAGCTATGAATACATGTAGCTGAAAAATACAAGAATCAGGAGAAGAATTGAATACAAAGCTTTTTGGGAGAAGGGTTGGCCCTTCCTCCAAGGAACAAGGTCAAAAGAAAGGGTTTAAATCCTGCTAATGCAACACTGAATAAAATGACACATTCTCTGAAAATAACTGCACTGGGGAAGATAGAGAATATATTGGCCAAATGCCAAAATCTGAAATCGGAAGCTCCAACAACAGATGCACTCTTCCAGGAGGTTAAATGACACACTCACTGAGAAGAGCCACCAATACAAGCTAGATCTGAGAAGATCTAGTCTCCACTTGCTACAGCTCACTAAAAAAAGTAAGTCATAATATAATTTATGCTGTCTAAGGGAGATGGAGCTTGGCCAAATTCCTGATAGTGGGAAAGAAGCACAATTCCCTCCAAGAGCTACTCAATGGAAGGAGAGAGAATCCCTAAACTGGAAATCCTCACAATTCTCTGCTAAACGACCAAGAGAATGAGATATTTATAAGCAGAAAATATACTCAAAAAATATAATATCATCAACGACCTTATCTTGAGCCCTCCCCTTCCTTTTATAATATGAGAGCTTTGGCAAACCCTAAACCACCTTGATGAATTATCCATTTTCACATGAGGGCCTCCTTCTAGAACTGCATTGTCCCTCCATGAGGTACATTGTATCTAGAGAGTTTTGTGATTTGGTCAAGGTTGACCTAGTCTCATAGCTCAAACCCATTCACACCTGCAAGTGCAATCAATCCATCTCACAAATTTCTGCCTATGCTGATCCTTGTTCACACTGAACTGGATTTATTGATGTTCTCTTCTTCTCCATGCATGCATGTTGAATTAGTCAAACTTGACTATGTCCTCATCCATGTGTCCTTGTTCACACCCATAAGTAAAAAATCCAGCTGCTGTGATGATCCCCTTTCACATTATAAGGGTATTTTATGGAAACAACCTTGATTTGCCTCTGTTCACATTGGGCATTTGATTTATTTTGATGTTTTTAAGAGTTTACATGCTCTCCTTCACATTTTATTCATTAATTAAGAAAATCAACACAAAATGAAATATTCCTATTAGCTTGGGCTAATTAGGAATATTACAATCCTCCCCTCCAAAACGTTTTCTTGTCCTCAAGAAACTATAGGGATGGAACTGAAATGGATTGGGAAAACTTCTTTCCCCAAGCAATCTTCCATACAAAATGAGTCACCCTCCAACATGGCAACTCATGAAATGTCTCCTCCACCTTAGGTTCCTTCAAATAAGGTGGGCTGAATAGATGAACATGATAGGCAAGATGGCCTACCCCATGCTATCTTCTTCTCCACTCATGGCAAGTGTAGAGTACATACTGCTCTTGGGCTGCAAATAGGTTGCCCTCAATTGGTAAGAAGAAGAATAGATCTCCAAAGATCATCCCTCCAACTCTGTAAAACCAATTGGCCCAAAACATTCCACACGTGATGGATAGAAGGGCATCATCATATGGTATATCATCACACATTTGGCCCACCTAAAAGAGAAACAAATATTTGGCTATGGTGGCCACAAATTCTCCCATGTTCCCCTTAGAACATGTACTACATAAAATGTGGGAATCCTCTTCCCAAAAGAACACATCAAACCAATGTGTTTCCTCTCCAATCATGCCCCTCACAAAAGCAATATCAACATCAAAAATTGGAACCATGATTATCATCAAGAAAAATGAAACACTAAAGGCGTCATATGATGCAGGAAGGTACCAACAGTCTCCCATGAAGTTACAGTGCATTTTTTCCAACTATAGCTTCAGAATATTACAAAGAAAGTGGTTGCTAGATACATGGTAGTCTATGTATGTTATTTAATTTACTAAATAATAGTAGATGGTTGCATACAAAAAATAAACATACATGAAGTGATACAACACTTGCCCATGGCCATATAAGAGATGGTTGTCTGCATCATACATTCTGGCCCATTATTGATCATGGAGCTCAATGAAAAGCTTTCCCTCTTATGGAGCAATGCACTGCATAGAAATGGTAAGAATATGTATATCATTAAATGCAACAACCAGATCCTGACCATGTGCTATAGGGTCTATAAACAAATTCTCCATAAGGATATGACATACTCTCATAAAGAGAAATGAATCAAGTGCTACATGAAGATCCTTCCTCATGTACTTGGAAACCCAAGCCAAGAAGAAAATAACACAACAATAGATGTCTCCATCCATCGCTCCATATTTCTCACCTCCTCCTTGTCCATCAAGTGCACTAAGAGTGGAATGATCCTGGGGACACTCCATTCAGGAGTTCATGCTCCAGAGTGATAGCATTGTTGGCCTATGAAAATAGGCTCCTACCAATACATAACTCCTCTCTTTGACATTTTCATTGTCAAAGACATTTCCCATAATGTTGCTACAAACAAGAAGTTCCTTCCGAAGTGGAAGTACTTCCAGATCATCCAAAGCTAAGGAGAAATTCCATCTCCTCCTTCTGCAACATCATGTAATGTGTGAGAGAAACTCTGATCTTGCTCTCCCAAGAATATCCAAAGCAACAAAATATTATGTTACTCCCCCATACCTCCATCATCCAAATCATGTAGTGAAAACATGGTGATTGACATGAATAATGTTATGTAAACATAATGTGTCCATACTCTTTGTTGCTCAATGATGTAAGTATCCTGCCACAAATCTTTCCTCTACATACCCTTAGAAAGAGGATGATGACCAAAATCTTTCAAAAGTAACCAGCGCAGCCAAGCCTCCTGCTGCCCGGTATCATAGATCCGCAAGTAGCTTTCCATCTTCTTGCTCATCACCCACATCCACTCAACCCATTGTGGATGCCTTCCATCTTGCTCTTTCTTAGCACTCTCCCAAGGAAGACTGTAATTCTCCCAAATCAGATTTATGCTCTTGCATTTCATGGGTCGATGTTGAAATGCCATCTTCTCAAGGATCAATGTGACCCCATAAGGACCCAAATAGGTGGTAGGAAAAAACCTCCCATCATGATGTGTATGTCTCAAGAAGTGTTTGACACACACATGAGAGATGTTATCCATCTGAAGATGTCCTCCATCATCTATCTGTTCCTCCTTGAATCCATGAAGATCCAAGGGAGAGAAGGAAAGATCCTCCTCATACTCTTTAAGAACTTTGCACTCCATAGAATGTTGAAGTTCACCTATTGTGGGATCTCTTGATGATACCTCCTCCTCATGCATGGTCTTCCAAAACCTGTGAGGCCTTAGAACTGTTGTAGGTAGAAGTTTCTCTTTGAGTTGGGAAGTGCTCATTGAGAAAGTGTCATCTAGAAAGGAGAAAGGGTTTCTCACTTCAAGATTTCTATTATCTACCATTTTTTCCTCCTCTGCTGAACATGAAGGTTGCTCCTCCAAGGTTGTGACAGTGCTGGTACATGGTTCCTCAAGAGGTGGTGACGATCTCTCTTCTTCTAGCTGAATGAACTGAGGTAAAGCTAGAGTCTCCTTGGAGGCTCTAGATTTAACTTTGTATTCACTTAGAATCTCATATTCCAAGTGTCCTCTATGTCTCTTGTCTTCTCCTCTTTGAGAATAGGAAGTGCATGGTTCTTCCTCTTCTTGAAACCCTTTAGGAGTTTCACCACAACTTTCCATCTGCTTAACCTCCTGGGGGAGGTCCTTTCTGGATCTGAAAAATGATGGGAGTAATCTCATATGCTTCATCATTATGATCTTCTTCTGTCTTCTTGGGTTGAGACTCACAGGATGAGTCAAGAAAGATTGTCTGATACCACTGTAATATTCCAAATTTGGAACAGCTAGCATGACATGCCTGAAAAATGCATTTTTCAGGAATGGCTGCTATATATCTTGAAATCATCAGTAGGATCCCTTAGATATAGTTATCTAAGTCCTAAATCCAAGAGGACATCAGAAAGAAATCTTCCTAGGTGGGTTATACAGGTCTCCCGCACCTAATTTCCTTGAGAAAGTGCCCAATGAGGGACTACAGCAATATATAAGTACAATAATGGATATGCAACATCAAATAGGCTCATATGATGTGCTAAAACACATATACTTCAATCATAACTACAACAGAAACTTATATTCTGATTCATGATCCAAAAGATGGAGAAAAGCTACTATTTATGCCCTAAAAAGCTTAATTTCATAGATGTGCATAAAAATAAGGGCAAGTGACGGTGGAATCTCATATATTAGGTCATAAGAGACTTACATACCAAATTTCAGCAAAAAAAATGACTATAGATATGTTAAACAGTTCTCCCACTCCCGATATGGCTTAAAAACACCCAATCCCCATGACTTGTGGTATGCAGAAATTACTGAAGCTTATGCAACATGATTTTCTAAGGGTTTATGTAGAAAATAATGATAAAAAACATAAATGGAGTGTATTACATCATATCATGGAGAAAAATAGAGGAAAGCCTCTTTTAGACATTATTGGAATAACCCGGCAAGGGTTTCATGGAAGCACAAAATACAAAATAGCAGATCTGCGGATTTAGATCTGGAAAATGCAGTTTAATGTAGATTTGAATACATGTAGCTGAAAAATACAAGAATTTGGAGAATAATTGAATACAAAGCTTTCCGAGAGAATGGTTGGCCCTTCCTCAAAGGAACAAGCTCAAAATAAAGGGGATAAACCCTACTACTGCAACAATGAATAGAATGACGCAGTCTCCGAAAAACAATACGCTGGGAGAGATAGAGAATATATTATCCACATGCAAAGATCTAAAATATGAAGCTCCAAAAGTAGATGCACTCTTCCAGGAGGTTAAATGACACACTCACTGAGAAGAGCCACCAATACAAGCTAGATCTGAGCAGATCTAGTCTCCACTTGCTGCAGCTCACTAAAAAAAGTAAATCACAATAGTATTTATGCTATCTAAGGGAGATGGAGCTTGGCCAAATGCCTAAGAGTGGGAAAGAAGCACAATGCCCTCCAAGAGCTACTCAATGGAAGGAGAGACAATCCCTAAACAGGAAATCCTCACAATTCTCTACTAAACAGCCAAGAGAATGAAATATGTCTAAGAAGACAATATACTCTGAAAACATAATATCATAATCAACCTTCTCTTGAACCTTCCCCTTCCTTTTATAAGATGAGAGCTTTGGAAAACCCTAAACCACCTTGATGAATTATCCATTTTCACATGAAGGCCTCCTTCTAGAACAACGATGTCCCTCCGTGAGGTACATTGTATCTAGAGAGTGATGTGATTTGGTCAAGGTTGACCCAGTCTCATAGCTCAAACCCATTCACACCTGCAAGTGCAATCAATCGAGCTCACAAATGTCTGCCTATGCTGATCCTTGTTCACACTGAACTGGTTTTATTTATTTTCTCTTCTTCTCCATGCTGCATGCATGTTGATTTACTCAAACTTGACTATGTTCTCATCCATTTTTCCTTGTTCACACCCATAAGTGAAAAATCTAGCTGTTGTGATGATCCCCTTTCACATTATAAGGTTATTTTATTGAAACAACCCTGATTTTCCTTTGTTCACATTGGGCATTTGATTTATTTTGATGTTTCTAGGAGTTTACATGTTCTCCTTCACATTTTATTCATTAATTAAAAAAATAAACACAAAATTAAATATTCCTATTAGCTTGGGCTAATTAGGAGTATTACAGACTTAAAGCACTTAAACAGTTAAAAAACGTACACCTGTTCCAAGTATAAATTTCCGCAAAAGTCAAGTATAAGCTAGATATTTTATTTTTTTAACTGGGTGGGAGGTTATTGAAAAGAATAACAGGTTATTCAACCCATTTTCAGATCATACAGCCACGGGTTTGAAAGGTAAGAACATAGCAAGCACTAGTTATTGAAATTTCTCTAATGTCACTCAAGAGGAAGATACAAGAATATAACTTTTCCATATTAGAGTCTTCTCTAAACATACCAAGATTGACACATTTTTTTATAGTGGGTCACAAGCTAACTTGATTTTTGAAGACTTGGCTAAGAAGCTAAACCTTAAAACTATTAGATATCCAAGACCTTATCCTTTATGATGGATATGCAAGAATGAAAACTTGTAGGTTACAAGGAAGTGCATACTAATATTCACCATCAATTCAAACTTTCTTGATGAAGTTGAACTTGATGTGGTGCCACTTGAGATATTAGGTATTGTTTTGGAAATTCCTTATATTTATGATAGGAAAGCATTATTTCATCTCCATGAGAATAATTATCACTTGTTTAAGGATGGTATTGAGTACATAGTTAGAGCGCATAAGAAGAAGACAAGCTTGTCTCTTATACATGCAGGAGAAATGAAGAGGATAGTGAATGCAAGCCAGAATTTGACATTGTTGATGATCAAACATAGAGATGTTTTGAATCAAACATTTCAAAAATATGCATCAAATTAACAAGTTGATTTCATTAAGGTTTCTTATGCTTGTAATGAGATTTTTCAGTATTCTAATAGGTTTCCTTTGAAAGGAGTTAAACAAGATGTGATAGATTTGTAGTAGTCAACATTAGTATTGAGCAGTGTTAGAAACAAGATGACAGTGAAAGAGAGTGCAAACGTCAAAGAGAAAGTAGCAAAGCAGTTTTAAAAAGAAGGCATAGGTTCCACAAATGTTTTTTTTTTGTTTCCAATGGGTATACTTGGTCAAGAGTCGACGCAAGTACAAAGCGAGATCGGTTAAGAATCGCCATGATGAAAGTGTGCAAGGTGAGAGATTTTTTAAGTTTCCTTTGATTAACAACTAAGGTAGGAATAAGATGGTTTCTGCAAGAACAAATTGTTTCTCTACAAATTAATGGAAACTACAACATGACAACATTAACGACAGTAAGAGAGGGTCGCAAGAGTCGAGGAAAAAGTTAAGTTTTTTTGAAAAGCTCCAATTTATGAAAATGGGAAAATTTCAGTGGATTAAGACTAGAAGGGTGAGGGAACAGTACCCTCATCAACATGATCAGTAATCAAAGAGCTTTTGGTGTCCAAAACCATTCTAGTGGGGAGGAATGATCAGGGCTCAGTGTAGAAGCTCAAAAATTAAAGTCCTCATAATTGAATGGAAGCTAAACGACAGTGAATATCTCGTTGTCGGGAATCCAACACAATTTGTTTCATAGAAAACGGATTCTGGATGAAGAAGATAGTGCCTGTTGTTTGTTTTCATAAAAAGCTAAAAAAATTGCAGAACATGATAGAAGGATGACATGGTAACCGAGTTAGCATACAAGGTATATTTTGGGAATATTCTGTAGTTTTTTCCAATGACATTGTGGCAAGTGTCACAACAAGATTTGTTAGTTTGGTTTGAAGGTGAATTTTTTTTAATGTGGGTCTCCTAAGGTTGAATGGGAATTTTTTTATATATATGGATAGAATGGTCCAATCAGAGGCTAACGCATGGTGCAGTTAGGGGCCGCTACATGCCCCTTCTGGTGGATCCTATCCAAATTTGGTGTAAATCGTGATATGGCATATCATATATGGTTCATATTTCAAATTATGCTATGGTCCAAGTTTAATTTATATTGTGGCGCATATAATACGTTCCAAACTGTGAAGTTTATTTATAACCCAAGGTTCAAAGGTGGCCAGTTTGATCAAATTCCAAATACCATAGTCGAAATATATACCAAAGGTTTACATAAATGGGTGCATATAATATGTTCTAAATTCCATTGATAAAACAATGTATGGAGGGTCGGAGGTCGAGGTTCGACCCCATTACCTCCCCCCAACAACTCCTCCACCTTACCAACAAGCCACCTACAACGCTTTTAACAGTCTACTCATTCAAATTATACTTATGGTGATATGTAATGAGTGGCGGTGGTTTGGAGGGGGCCAGCCCCCTCCCCATGAGACCAAGCCATAAGACCAGGAGTGGAGCGGAGTAATAACATGCGGGATTAAGTTTAAGTTTCAGATTAATGAACATTAATCCCAAGTTTAACACTATCTAACTTTTAAGTTGGGATTAAAATGTAAACGTGCTTATGCGCAGATAATCCAAAATTATCTTAACTTAAACTCTAGATTAGCATTAATTAAAATCACATTTGAAATTGGCAATATTTTCAGTGGACCTCCAAGTCAGGTGCCACCTCCATAATTGATGGGGCTAACTGGAGTCTTCTGTAGTTTTGGAGGCAGTTTACTAGGAAAAATGGTTTTGGCCATATCTTTTGCAATTTTCGACCAAATGGAGTGCAAAAAGAATCATTTCTGAATGATTTGGAAATTTTGGACTCATTGAAGCATGTTTCAAGAGCTGTAGGTGAATGTAAAAATCAATTTTTATTTTCACTTCTTAGATAATATAGAGGCCCAAGCCATGGAAGGTGGACCAAGGAGATGTAGCCTAGGAGGGGTGAACTCCTTCATCAAAATATTATTTTAATGGATCAATTGTGATGGTTTGTTGTACTTGTTTTTTCTTCTATTCAACATTTTTTTTTCATGCTCTATGATTTTGAAATTAACTTAAAAACTCAGCTCGTTTATCTGTTTGACACTCATAAACACCAAGGAAACCTATGCACATAAATCATAAGATAAAATAAATTAATTTTAAATCTGAAATGAAATTAGCACAGAAAAAATAACATTCAAATTCATATCAAAATGTTAAACATTACATTACAATATCTCTACCATATGGGCTTGAGATTTTTTCTACCCATGTACCCATAATTGTAATGGATGCTCGTTGGACCGCCCATAGATTCAAGTGTTTTCAGCCTATGTATTGATGGACCCAAAAGGGCAGAGTCATGATGTATCCATAAAAGGAGTGTAAATCTTCTACATTTTTAGTTTTTAATTGAATGTGATTATAAATGTTGTTATTTACATTTGGGTTAGGCATAGTCTAACTTATAAATGAAATAGTTTGCAATGCAATTTCAAGAAAAATTGTTATTTTTTGTTATTTAAAATATATTTTTGAATTTATAAATAAACTCAAGAAAATAAAAAACCTTGGGAAACTTGAATTCTATAGATTAAAAAAATTAAATTTTGTAAAAATCATTGGGGAGTTTTGGTTAAAACTAACAAGAAAAATGTTCTGAAAAGGTCATTTCATTTATAAGTCAGACTATGCTTTAGGTTTATGTCGATAGGTATTTTTTGAAATTTAATTATTCATAATTAGTCTTTCAAAATTTTAATTTAATTATAAATAATTAATAGTTATTAGTAGATTATAGAGAGTTACCGCCCACCCAATATTTTTAAATATTTATGGAAGTAAGTGTGGCCTATTTCGAGTTAGAACTTCTAGAATTTTCATTCTTTAAAAAATAAAAAATTATGGATGGTCTATATTTAATAACTTGAAAATATTCTTCATCCTATACACAATCAACTTCACTCCTTTTGTGGTGTTCCAAATTCCAAGCATTGGAAATGACACATAATTATTTTGATGGGTATTGACCTTTATTAGCCACTTAATTTATATTTT
This sequence comes from Pinus albicaulis, assembly GCA_034641835.2. NCBI lineage: Eukaryota > Viridiplantae > Streptophyta > Pinopsida > Pinales > Pinaceae > Pinus > Pinus albicaulis. Next base: position 124,402 of record JAXQQM020078013.1, on the reverse strand, counting down.
TGTACAAGTCTTAGTAGTAGTTATAAACTTAAATTTATGTTGAAAGTAGTTATTGAAACTTTTTCACTTTTATTAAATTGATTAATTGAAAAAAGATCATATAAACCTCTTTCTTATAAATATGAGTTATAGTTTTTTGGGAATGTGGTATTAAGAAGCCATACTATTGGCCCATGGTATTGTAACAAACCCTACATAAATATTAAGAGTATCAATAATAAAGTGGGCACAATGCTTAAGTTGTTTCCCAAGGAAAAATTGTAACTTTCATTAATAAGGTGAAAATTACATATTGTAGATGCTTCATGGAAGCATATGTAAAAAGTGGTGACCAGGCCACATTCAAAATAAGTAGAATATTTTACAATACATTTGTTCAGAATATATACAAGAAGATAAGCCATATCATAAAACTGATAAATACATAGAGTATTGTCATAAAGAAAAATAAACCCTCCAAAACCAGGGAAATATTGCCCCCTGTGTTGGTCGTCATCATATGGCTTATGGAAATACTTATAGAAATGCTGATCATTCTACTTATGGATCATCCATTGGTCCCGTGGATGGTGTGTTGCCTCCTTTGAAAGTGAATTAGAAAGGTGATTACTCTCCCTGTAAATATGATGACAAGAAATAATATTGAATTGAAATTTTAGAAGAAGGACCTCATCCAAAAAGTTCTGAAGTGTGTGCAGATGAAAAATATATTTCTAGTTGATCCAATCTATGATAAATTTCGAGTCATCAAAAATCTGAATTTGACTACATCCTTTTGATATTGCAAAAGGGAGAAGGTCTCTAAGGAAATAAAGTTCAAAAAAATTGCTAGTGCCTCTACACAAGCCTATTTTTAATTTGAAAAAATGACCCTCATGAAGGTATAATGCCACTCCCCTAGCACATCCATTTTGTTGTGCAGATCCATCAAAGTATGCCCAAGGATATTATTTTTCAATAACTTAAGGAATAATAGTTCTGTGAGGTGGATTTACAGTTTCATCAGATATCATGTGATATAAGGAGATGATGTGAGAAGATATTATGCTCCAATTGGGAGGCTTCCCATGGAAGGTGAGACTGTTTCTAGCGAGACAAGTGCCCTAGAAGGCAAGTAAAGGGATGTTAAAAAGCTTAAGGGGATGGTAACTATTCCACCAAGCACCCCAAGCATTGGTTACAAATGGGCCATTCCATGATAGTATGATATTGGGGATATTAATCAATTGATTCCATAGAGAAGAGGATGTAGGGAAGTGTAAGAATAGGTGGTATACACCCTCAACCACACTCCTGTATAGAGAACACCATCAAGGGGCAAGGAAATAATGTTTCTAAGGATTGAGTCTAGTAGGAATCTTGTCATGAATAATGCACCAGACAAATAATCTAGCTTTAGGTGGACGTTTGAATTTCCATAAGGGGTGCCACCACCATAGATTCTCCAGAGGATGATGATTGACATATATGATAGGATAGCCTTCCTTAGAGGAATAATAACTGTGCTTCGAGGATTCCCAAACAAGTTTGTCATATCTGTTCGAAATCATAACACATGACTCAACCAATGCATTAGTGTAATTAGCCCAATCCTATTTCCGAGGTGTAGGAATGTGAAGTTCCTAGTATGATTTCCATGCCTGAGAGAAAATCATGGAATTTTTGAGGTGAGCAACATGATCAAGCATTGAAATACCAGCGTCCTCCAAGAATTGAATGAGCTTCTATGGGAGAAGGTGAGAATTTCCACATACAGACCAAGGGTCCCTCCCAATCCGAACATGTCAACCATGTTAGTGTCTGTCAGTCACCAGTGATAAAATGTACTCTTTCAAGGTTAGTTGATAGGGTCCTAGGTCAAATTTTATAATTTCAAATAAATTCTCAAATAAATTTTGCTTACTAGATATTTTCTAGGTCATATGTTGCTCCCTCCACCCACTCATGGTCATCATCATTTTCAAGGTCACGTCATTCATTTAAGTGTCTAGGGTCATAAATTAGTTAACATACTATCATCTAGGTCATGGTATAGGGATAATTTTATCTTGTCATCATAATTTCAATCATGTCATGTAAGAAAGGAAAATAAGATTCATTTTCATTTGTTAAGGAAACTTGTCCATTTTACAAAAAAATATGCTACATTGTCAAAATATTTCAAAAGATGTTTTTCTCACAGTACATATGATGTCACTAAATCCAAAAGAAAAGTTTGTAAATTTTAAAGGGAAATGAAGCTTCTCTTGAGTTCATTTCATCCTTTGGTTTCAAAAGATCTCCTCTCTCATGCTCCACAACTCCCCATTTCCATCCAGAGATCGAATTCAACCACAAAAAAATTATCATGATTGTTGCACACTACATTTATGCTCCTCGCTACACTTATGGGGCAGCCACAAGATGCTTCTTGTAATCTACCATATTTTTGGCATTCAAGCTATGAAAATCCATAAAAAGGGTCAAATCATAATTTCTCAAGTTTCAGATACTTCAAATCCAGTAACTGGACATTCCTCACCTCTCATTCAATCCAGTTTCTTCAGTAAATGGTCAAATCCCTCTTATAGGGTTTTCACTGCATTTTTGGCTTTCTTTCATGTTTGGTTTGTTTCAATGAGAAAACTCTTGGTTTTTCTACCCTATCACCTTCCTACACACCTCATACACCTCCCAAAAATATTTCCCACATTCATCTCCCTCATTTATTTCATTTTTCCCTAAAACCCTAGCCCACGCTACATTTTTGCAGAGATTCTGGGTTAGGACTATATTTTAGCCTTTTTCCCCTCTTTCCCTTATCCATTTCAAGGAATTCCACTTTAATTGTGTTTCTAAATCACCACCATATCTCCCCAAATTTTTAGGTATTTTTCCCTAAGTCCAATCCCTCTCATATATGTCCCTAAACCCACTGCATCATTATCCTTTATTTTCCTAATTTTCACCTTCCCTTTCCTTCACATCAAGATTGGGTTTTCTTTTGATGAAAAACATCATGGAATGTGAGAAGAGAAAGCACAGTAAGGGAGATCATAATTCTAGGTTTGAGCCATCCAATTTCCAGGAGATCAATGCTTCTCCCTATTTCAATAAATCCTTTTAAGACATTTGTTGTTTAAGGTTTTGTGAAATAATCCAAGAGGTAGGCTGTCATGCTCAATTGACAAGCATTTTTTCCACCCATGTTAGGAGAGGTAAGGCTAACATAGCATGTATTGAATTCACTATATCAGTAAAATTTATAACCTCAACAACAGGTATCTTGAACCATGAATAAATTAGGTTGAAAGGGATGGATTTGGACATTGAGAACTATAATTTTTTATTAAAACTACATTATAAAGATGCTCCTGAACACATCTTTCCCTTAAGGAATTTACTTGATAGGTATTCCAATTTGATGAAGCTGATCATGAAGTATTTTACATGTGAAGGGAGGTTATCAATATTGTACCAGTAACACATAAGGCTATTGAAGCATTTCACTGCCACCAAGCCACTCAATTTTCCTCACTATCTACTAAGGAGTCTGGTCAAAATGACTAAAAAAGTATAGAGTAAAGGAAAGGGTCACCAAAATAATTTGTTTCATCATGGCTTGGTCAAGGTTATAGTATTTCATCAGCTCTCATAAATAAATATTTCTTGGGAAACATTCATGAAGTTAGTTGCTTCTATGTCCAATACCAGTCCACCCATCATTCAAAGCATACCATAAGCATCATCAAAGCCTTTGGAGGTTGGATCTTAAAGCAGACCACTAGAGGTTCCAAAGATACCAAGGAATGAAGTCACTCAAACTTATGAGAACGATAAAAAAATGGTGTTTTCTCCTATGATTACTAAAGGTGTACTTTCAACTGAACCTAAGCAAGTATTAGGAGAAACCATGGAGAAGCCACCTAGGCATGAGAGTGAGTCACCCTTGCAACAACATGAGGAGTAAGAACCTATGGAGGTTGACATGGTAGAGCAAATGGAAAACAATTCAGTTGAGGAGATAATCAGAAAAATAGAGGTAGAGATAGCAGAGCTCAAGGAAAACCTCTCAAGGGAAAATTTCATGATAAAATTCCTACAACAAGAAAATATGTAATTGAAGGTGAAACGAATGCTCCAAAGCAAACCAAAGGAAGACCTTGAGGAAAAGAAAGGTAATTGTAGAGAAATGATAGATGTTTATAATTTTTAAGAAAAGGAGGTTGAGATAAACCCAAGGAGGCCAAGAACAAGAGGATTAACTAGGAAAAAAGAACAAGAAGTATAGTTATCTCCTCCATTAGGTCACTAAAATTTGATGATTTGATCAATGCTGAAATAGAGAAAGACACATAATTTTTGATTGAGAGGGTGAATGATCATATATAGAATATCTTAAAGAAGGCAGAAATAAACAACAACCTCTAGAGGCATATGGCGAGAAACTATTTCACCAGAAACCAAATTGCCAAAATTAGGGTTAAGAATTTGAAGAAAAATCTTAAATAAACCCTAATTAAGCTAAAGAAGTGTAATATTCCCAAATTTTCACATCATATTTGGAATATTAGAGTCCTTTATTTTCTTAATGAATTAAGTAAATAAAAGGGTGGAGGGACCCACAATCCTCAATAAGAATAAACATCCACTTTGTATGTGTGAATGTGGATTAATTTAGCCTAGATCTACAAAAGAGGTAGTTGAGAAACTACTAATGTGAATGAGATTGGAGATCATGTCTCATTTAATGAGAAAGATCATGGAGGGTTGATTCAGTCAACTAAAATCTTGAAGATGTCAAACAAAGGATGATTGATCATTAATGATCAAGCGATGGAGGATCATGTGCAAATGAAGCACACATGATGGAGGAGGTGTACATTGCACCTATTTTGTTTGGTTGATTTTGTGAAACAGTGCAGTCCCACTTGGAGGATGTTGTCCACATGAGACTCTGCAATTGATATTAGCTCGAAGGCTTGGCATGGCTAAAACATTATAAAGGAGATGAAGGCAAAGGAGAAAGGAATCTTGGATTATTTTGACATCTGATATTTTAGATCTGGAATTGTCAAGTGACATTCCACTGCATTCTTGGGATGTTTAGCAGAGATTGCAGGTGTTGTTTAGCACAGGGTGTTCTTGAGAAGGAATCCCACCTCTTTCTTAGAGTAGCTCTAGAAATAGGATTTTACTTCATTATACATCAGGCTTTAAGTGCCATTTCCTTTTTCTACTTTCTGCAGAACATTCCTATTCAGAAATCTGAAGAATTCCGAAGATCAGTTTGGAAGGTGGAAGTTGTCTTCAGTACATCATCTGGAGAACAGGGTGAGGGATTATTCCCATCACCTGGGCTTATAGATTAGCACTCCCAGAGCCACATTGCAGATTTGGCATCAGGCCAAAATTTATTGACCTCCTAGCAGCAGTATTCGCTTCAGGAATAACGTTGTCCATATTACAAATATAAAAGGAGGAAGGAAGTTGCTAGTACTTCAGTTAGCAATCCAGTGAAGGATCATTCCTTCACATTTCCATCAGTCTTACCATCAGCCTAGAGTTTATTGCAGCATATTTTAGTAGGCAGAAGGCCTCTCTCTCCCTCACAGTGCAGTTTCTATTGGCAGCTATGTTGCAGCAGTTGAATTCATCATTAGAGGATTGAGAAGGTAGATATAGAACTTTTAGCTCATAGATCTGATGAAGGCATCAACCCTTCAAGCATATATATTATCTAAGCACACATTTCATCCATCTATTCTTCATATCTAGCTTTAGATCTGTATTTCCCATCATATCAAGGATCAAATCCTAGGGAGGTGATTTTCCAAAGTTGCAGATCTGGAAAATCCTTTCTGGGTTATCTAGGGAATCCATCACATTGGTCAAATATTGAATCTTGGCATCATTGGAGCTCCAGTTTTGAGTAGATCTGCATTTCCCTTTTCATCCTGCAACTCTATGTTTATATTCTGCTGAGGGGACAACGCAGTATTTTCTACAGAGCCTCTCCAGTTACATTGTACCTGTTGTATGCATGTTATTAGGGTGATCCTAACTCATCTTTTTGGCTAGATCTACCTATATTATGTACTTGTGTAACTGAATCATCTCCAATATAATAAAATGTCTCAGCTCTCTCTGCATATTCTAATTTGTACTTAGATTTATTTTTGATGTTGTTGTAAGTCCTCATATTGTGTGAAGTATTACTGCATTCTCCCTTTTGGGATATTATAGTGGTATCATAGCATGATCTTTAGCTTAGCTTGTGGACACTTCATCTTTTACATTGAACAAAGAAAAGATAGATGAGATCTGTCATGGAGGATGAAAAATATGTCACTCCTTTCTTTAGATCCATGTAAGATCTCTCCAAGAGGGTTTATCAAATGAAGGATGAAGAACAGAGAGAAGATCCAAGAAGAAGATGTGATGAGGAAAGTACTTCCTATTAGCAACAAAGAAGACCAGAGAATCCTATATCTCCTCATAGATCCACTATGCCCACTTTCTTTGAAGGAAGTAAGAGGTATAGAAGTGAAGAAAGGAATGAAACTGAGACTCATGAGATTATTAGTCTATATCTTGAAGAGTAAAAAGCACAGTCTAGAGCTTTCAAGGAGAAGCTAACTCTCCAAAAATTCTTCCAGATTAGAGAAGAGAGAGGATCGTATAGCAGCAATAGAAGGAAGAGGCATAATAGATTATATTTGCCTACATTTGATGGATCTTCCTCAAGCAATGTCAAGGCATGGAGGAGGGAGTTGGATTCATTTTTCAAGCTACATCTTGTGGCTAAAGAAGAGGCTATTCAAATTGCAGCACTTCATCTCTTAGATGAATCAGAAGACTGGTGGTTTGGGCACCTAGAGCATGCAAAGGTGACCAAGTATTCAGATTTATTTCACAATTTGAGGAAGAATTTTGATATGGAGAAGACAGAGTTGTGCTACAAAGAGGCATCTCCTAAGGGAACCAAGGAGAATTTCAATCTTTTCACTCTGGAAAAGAGGTCACTACTTTCACCACCTGGTGCAGAAGTGCTTGTATATGAAGAAGAGACACCTGCATCTTTGCAAAATATTCTTGAGCTCTTGACATATTGAGTCCCATGAATTGATCAGGAGATGCATGAGGAAGAGGAGGAAGATACCAGCGTTGGTACACTTGAATAAAAGAGGCCATAACTCTTACCATCGATTGGAGACACTATTGTCCCAGTTGGAGGAACTCTTGTGTTCTTTCAAGAGGTTGCCACATATCAGTTGATCCAAGGTATGCATAAAATTTCAGCACATATTGTTTCAAGATCAATGCATAACCAGGGGTTAGAAAAAAATTCTGATTTGAAGCAGAGACATATCACAGCACAGAGGACCCTTGATCTAGTCAAGGACGAGACTAAAAAATATCCATGTTCATCATTTTTGAGCTACATTCAACCCTTTGAGTTGTGGTGTAAAGTTTCAGAAAATGGGATTAGCATTATCCTATGTACAATTTCTGATTATGAGATCAGTATTGTGCCTTACTTTGAGACAACATGTGTGTTACCCTATAGATCTACAACGCTGTCACTTAGTAGCGGTGACAAAGAAAGGGCTTCATCATTCTTGGAGCATTCTGGAGGCAGCTTCACCCATGAAGCAATGAAAGAAAATATGACAAATGATATACATCTTGAAATGAGAAACCTTTTCTCCCTTCTAGATGACCCTTTCTCAATGAGCATCTCACTGCTCAAAGAAAAACTTCTACCTACAGCAAATCCAAAACTTCTTTTGTTTTGGAGGGCCTTTGATGGAGAGAGAATCTCATTAAGAGATCTCATTAGAGATGCATTTCAACATTTCATGAAGTGCAAATTTCTTCAACATTTTTGGGGAGATGGTATTCTACAAAGGGAGGATACCATGATTCTATAGCACATCACTCATCTTCCATATTGGGGTGAGTGGATGAGGATGATGAGAAAGGGATCACATGATCACTTGCAGATTTACATGGGCCAGCAAGCTTGGTTACGTTGGTTTCCATTGGGAGAGTTATGTCACTCTCCAAAGGCTCCTATTTTTCTGATCCATGCCTTGAAAAACACATATGAAATGAAGAAGGATGCATGTCTACGCTGGTTGCTCTTGGGTGAGTATAGATACCAACAAATAGCTCATCATTTTCTGAATCATGCCTTGTGTTTCAATGATAAATTGCAGCAAAAGAAGGCATGTTAATTTTGGTTTCACTTGAGAGAGTTTGGCCACCACATGACATCTCCTATGTCTATGTGTTTTGTATTATGTGAAACTTGGAATAATGATCCCATGATGTGCATTGATGATGTTTCTTTGTATGAATCTGATGTGACATCTCATATGTCCATTAGTATGCTTTTGCTTCATGATGCACATGAGGAGGAGAGGAAGAAACAAGATCTATTGTTTCTTTGGTTTCTTTTGGGGGAGTTTGGCTTGTCCATCTTACATGGAAGAGATGGAGGATGGAAACAAAGGGCCTCACTCTAGTGGTTATTGTTAGGAGAATGTTAGTATGAATCTTTATTCGAAGTGTACGAAAAAAGACCACTTTAGCTAAACATAACTTATAGCCCTAACAGCAAGAGATGGCTGTTAATATATTCAGATCTATGCATAAAAATACATTAAGCAGTAAAAATAAGTTTTTTCTCCATGCATCCAATAGACAAGACGATAATAATATGTTTTAAAGAATTTTATATTAATGGCACCTGGGAGGAAAACGAGAAAGGTGTTTCCAATTCTCCTCAATGGGATGGGTTCTTGGAAGTCCTCAGCACTTCATATCTAGAATTTATCTCTCTTGTTGATGTAGAAAACCCAAACAAACATAGAACTCAAAGGGAGCTCACAAAGCAAATAATGGAAAATATGACAATGATAATGGCTCAAAGTCAAGTCAAGAGTGTAGATCCAGGGTGATCTAAGAGGCAACAAAAGGTGAAGAATGGTAGGAAAAACCCTTCTATAAATAACAAAATATTAGGTCATTCTAGATCTTGGTGCATGATTAAAATAATATTAACCAAATCTAGATCCACCTTTTATGGAATATTTTATTATATTTGTTGGAGGGGAAAGGTATTTGACTTGGGTCAAATCCCTTTATTTGTAAATAATAAATAAATAAATGATTTATTTATCATTTTAAGGAAGTGGTTGAATGATAATTGAATAAATAATGATTTATTCAATTATTTATAAATGATTTAGTCAAATTTAACAAGGAATGTTATTTAAATAAGGTTTAAATAATTATTCCTAGAAAATAATAAGATAAATAAGGATTTATCTAATTAATTTCCTTGTTTTGGGTTAAATATGACCCGGAATAATAATTAAATTATTTTTTAATTAATTATTCCATGAGGAAAATCAAACAAATATAGATTTGTTTAATATTTCCTTTTGGGGTTTCCTATTTAGACCATAAACAACCTAATAAATGTGGTTTATTAAGTTATTTTAAATAGTGAAAACAATTTTACTTAGGGTAAAATTGGTCTTACATGGTGTACTTGGGTCCATCTAATGATAATAGGTTAGATGACCAAAAAATGGTGTAACAGATTGCCCCCCAGTGTATGAGTGTTAGGAGCAAATCGTATGACCAAAGTACATTGTAAGAACTCAATCACCAGACATCAAAAGGGAAGTCAGAGAGAGGAATGTAAGGTGGAATGATGTGCTAAAGAATTAGACCCTGAGGAGATGAGACTTACAAGTGCGACAAGTCTCTTTTTATGAGTGGGTAACTATGCTAAAGGTGGCAGGGGAGGCATACCTATGCCCGCCGAGAAAAAGTACAAAAGAATAATGTGTCCAGTAAATAACGGACCGATCAATATGTTGGCAATATGATGCTGAGTGTTGTCCTTGATGGCAACCCACTTGATGAAGATGATGGAAACCTAATTAATGAATTTTTTCTTGATGATCTTGTGAATGATATACATCTGATATCAGTATAGAAGGTGCAGAAGAAATAATTTCCAGAATGGGCCAGAACAATGATGAAAAGTGTACGTCACAAGGAATACGCGAGTTTGTCTAGGGGAAGTCGCGTACGCACGCGGGAAATAACGTACCAAGTCACGTATGCTCAATTGCACTCTAAATATGTAAAACTAGGGGTTACTACCATGGTATTGACCCATTGTATTGAGCGCTGGATTGTCTATTTGATCCCGTCCAGGAATACCATCAGAAGTGATGTGGTTTTGACTCATGGTATTGATGAAGGCCAAATCTATATAAGGAGAAGAAAATCATTGTGCATGGGTGTGCAAGTGTCTGGGATTTAATGAATACTTCACTCTAAAGTATATCTGCATGGTTGAACTCTGCTCTTGATTGATAGATCTGAATCTATGATGCATTTATGAACATGGTGAAGGTTAAATATCTCTAGATCTAGAAATGGTGAATCTCTTGGATGATCTGAAAAGAAGTGATGAAGACCTGGCACAAATCCGCTAAATAACTTGAAGAAATCTAGTTAACTTCATAGATCTGATCTGTTGTGAAAAGTTTGTCTTTTACAGATATATACGCAGGTTTAGTTCGTGAAAGGCACGTGTATACGCGGATCTGTTTCAAAAAGGTCGCGTATGGACAATTAGGGTTATTCTGGTAAATGCACAGATGTATACGCGAGTTCACTTCATAAAAAGCACGTATATACGGGGGTATGATTAAATAAAAGTGCGTATGATATCTGATCTCATGGTTGCTCAAGGTTGAATGTGTTTCTGCATATTTATTCTGAAGTCTGGGTTATCTCTGATATTCTGGTTATAGTGGTTTCACTGTTCTGTTTGATGCATTGGGAAAAGGTTGTTTATTGACAAGTAAAGGGTTGTGTTGGAGCTGTTTGATCCAGTTTAAAAATTGATGAACGTGGTCTGTAGTGGATCTGAGGGTTGAAACCTTCAGTCTGAACGTAGAAGCTTTCTGCCAGTAGAGGCTGGTGCTAATATCAGGGGGTAGTAGCTCCCTTCCAGGTGATGCTGGTAAACGAGAGCAGGGGGTTGTTGCTCCCTTCCAGGAGAGGCTGGTAAACGAGAGAAGGTTGTAGAGTTCTACAGGTGGGTGCCTGCGTACTAGTATGAGTATGCACTAGTACATGTTGTAAGAAGTTTTCTTAATAATAAAAATTGAAGACTGAGATGACGGCAGTGGTGGTTTTTTCCCGAATTGGGTTTCCACCTAAAAATCCTGGTGTTCATGTGTGGTTGCATATGTGTGATGATTATTCTATTATTCTTGCACTTGTTTTCTACTTTCTAAATATTTGATGAATAAGTAATGCAATGATCTAAGTCAATAACTAAATGCACAATTAGATAATTGGATATACGCGAGTTCTGTAAAGGATATCCGCGTATATACGCGGGTTTTCTTCAGGAAAGTTGCGTATGGTTTTTAAGAAAGAAATATCAAAGTCTTATTGTCTGCACTAAATACTGATTCACGCCCCTCCCCGCTCAGTATTTTTCCCAACAATTGGTATCGGAGCAGGTCCTTCTGAAAAATCTTAACCGTTAGAAGGAAGATCAAGCAAGATGAGCAATCAAGATGGAACAACATCTATCAAGCCTCCACTCTTTAATGGAAGCAATTTAATCTTCTGGAAAATAAGGATGAGATCCTATCTTCAGTTTATGGGAACATATGTATGGGCCATTGTTGAACAAGGATATCAATATCCAGCTGCAATACCAACAGATCCGACTGAAAAGAAGAATTATGAAATAAATGCAAAGGCAGTCAATGCTTTAACAGGAAGTCTAATTGAATCAGAATTTGTCAAAGTTATGCAGCTAAATATAGCAAAGGAGATATGGGAAAAAATCATTATAAGTTATGAAGGTGATGCAAAGGTAAAAAGTGCCAAACTTCAAACTCTCAGAATTGAATATGAAAATTTAAAGATGCATAGTGATGAGAATATTGCCAGTTTCTTTTTACGTCTTGATGATGTTGTAAATCGTATGATAAATCTGGGAGAAAAAATCACAGAATCTACTTTGGTTGAGAAAATATTAAGATCGCTAACGACAAAATTTGAATCAAAAGTCTCTGCTCTTGAAGAAAAACAGGATCTTAAAACTCTTACTGTGGTGCAACTTCATGGCATATTGACTGCATATGAAATGAGGAGAGGAGGATCAGCTGAAGTCAAAGAATATGTTTTTAAAGCTTCTACAAAAGGGAAATAAGTTCAAAAACCAGAAGGATCAGGATATATCTCAGAAGAAGATGAGGCAAACTTTGTGAGAAGACTCCAACTAGGAACCGGAAAATTCAAAGGTAAGCTTCCTTTCACATGTTTTGATTATGGAAGAGTTGGTCATTATGCTGAAAAGTGTCCTTATAAATAAATATCTGCTAAAGGGAAAGAAGTAACAAGAATGAATAAGAACCGATCTAGCACTAAGAAAAGTTACTATACAAATGAAGACAGTGATGGGTTATCTGATAGTGAGGAAGAATGTGAACAAGATCTTAGACTTCTCATGGCATTTGAAAATAATTCTAGAGATGACAAGGATGGTTTTATGGATGCTCTAGATGACAATGATTTTCTTGATCAAAACAATCAACTCAAAATATGCTTGGAAGAAATTAAAATAATCATAGAAACTCTAAAAAAGCAGAATGAAGAAGCAAAGAAACACAATGAGAAATTAGAATGTGAAGTAGTAAGTCTAAGAAAAGAACTTGAGAAAGTAAAGACTCTGAATCTTAGATTCGCTAAAGGATCTGAAACCTTAGATGAGATTATCAAGGTTGAACTTTCTCCTCTTATAAAGACAGGTCTTGGATATACCGGAGAATCTTCTCAGGCTTCATCACCAAATTATCTAAAAGCAGCTGCAACTGGTGTACTACATTCAGCCACTCAGCAAGGGAATAAATAATCTCTACAGGTAAAGCATGATCATCACAATTCAAGGAACACTAACAGGGATATCTCTCAAAGAAGCAACAACCAACAGGTAAATTCAAATAGAAGATTTCATGATCGCAGAAATTTCTACTTCAATGGACAATGTTTCTCATGTCACAATTTTGGTCATAAAGTTGTTCAATGTGTTGCATATAAAACCATCATGACAAGAGAAGCAAGAAAGAAAAGGATTGATATTGGAACAAAGAAGAATACATATAACAACTTTTCTCCTCTTGAAAATGAAGTTGAATGTGCTTATTGCAATAACTTTGGTCATGAAGAATCTGAATGCAGGAACAAAGTTCAGCCAAAACAACATTTTCCTTCAAGTTCCAAAGTATGGAAAAAGAAGGAATTACAGGTTGAAAATTGTGGGATAGCGTTATTTGCAGAAGGTGAAGAAAATCAATGGTACATTGATAGTGGGTGCTCAAGACACATGAAAGGTGACAAAAGCAAACTTCTTTCATATAATGCTCTAGAAAAGGAAAAGAAAGTTACATTTGGAAATGATACTCCTGATGTAATTAAAGGAAAAGGGTCAGTATTTCTAAAAGAAAAGGTGAAGGCTAATGATGTCATGTATGTGGATGGATTAAGGCATAACCTGTTAAGCGTAAGTCAAATGTGTGATCAAGGAACATAAGTGGTCTTTAGTTCAAAAGAATGTGTGGTTCGTGATCTTGATACAGGTAAAATTATTGTAAAAGGGAAAAGAAATCCAAGCAACCTGTATGTACTAAACTGCAAAGATCAATGTTACTTGAGAAAGTCTTCAGAAAATTGGCTATGGCATAGAAGGCTGGGGCATCTGAGCTTCTCTCAAATCAACAAAGCAAGCAGACTTCAAGTTGTTCGTGATCTTCCCAATATTAATCTACCAGAAAGTATCATATGCAAATCTTGTCAATTCGGTAAGCAGACCAGAGTACGATTTAATGCCAAAGAAGGATCATCAAATGAGCCTCTTGAACTCATTCATACTGACATATGTGGACCTATGAGGAAAAAGTCACCACGTGGGGAAGAATACTATATCTTATTCATTGATGATTACTCTAGAATGTGTTGGATCGGGCTCATTAAACACAAAGATGAAGCATTTGAAAAGTTTCAGATCTTCAAAGCATTAGTTGAAAATGAATTAGATCTAAAAATCAAGTGTCTTAGATCTTATCGAGGAGGAGAATATACATCAAATGAATTCTTTGAATTTTGTGAACAACATGGCATAAAAAGACAATTCTCTGTAGCAGGTACTCCACAACAAAATGGCGTAGCAGAAAGAATGAATAGAACAATTCAACAAATGGATAGAGCTATGCTCGATGATTCTGGAACTCCTGATATGTTCTGGGGAGAAGCAGCACATACAGCAGCTAACATTCTCAACAAGGCTCATGTTCGGGTAAATAGTGACAAAACTCCATATGAACTCTGGTATGGTAATTCTCCATCTGTGAAGCATTTTAGAGTTTTTGGAAGTAAATGCTTTATCGAAAATAATGATGAAAAGCTTGGCAAGTTTGAACCTAGATCAGATGAAGGGATATTTCTTGGTTACTCATCTTCAAGCAAAGCATACAAATGTTACAATAAAAGGCTTCAAAAGATTGTTGAATGTATTGATGTTGTTATTGATGAGTCTCCTGCAGCTCCTAAAGAAGAAAAACAAACAACAGAAGAAGATGATGGTGACTTTTGTCCTTCTACATCAAATAGAAATGATATACACAGTGGATCCAATGAAGAACCTGAAGATGATTTATCTGAAAAGGCTCCATCCAGATATGTTCAAAAGAATCATCCTGAATCTCAAATTTTGGGAGACAAGGAATCAGGTGTACAAACAAGGAGGACTCTTGTAGGATCTTCTAGCTATCTGGCATTTTTATCCACAATTGAACCACACAATGTCAATCAAGCTAGCAAAGATGAATGTTGGATTCAAGCCATGAATGAAGAGCTTGATCAAATTGAAAAGAATCAAACATGGGATTTGGTACCAAGACCACATGATAAAAATGTCATTGGAACTAAATGGATATTCAAGAACAAGTTAAATGAGAAAGGGGATGTTATAAGAAACAAAGCTAGATTGGTTTGCAAGGGGTATACTCAACAAGAAGGTATATACTTTGAAGAAAATTTTGCTCCTGTAGCTAGACTTGAAGCCATAAGAATGTTTCTTTCTTTTCTAAGTTTTCAACAAATCAAATTTTATCAAATGGATGTTAAATCCGCTTTTCTCAATGGTGATCTAGAAGAAGAGGTGTATATAGAACAACCAGAAGGAGTCATTTTGGGAAATGATGAAAATCTTGTTTGTAAACTTAAAAAGGCTCTATATGGTCTCAAACAAGCTCCAAGGGCATGGTATTATCGTCTTGACAAATATCTTCATCAACAAGGATTTTCAAAGGGGTCTACTGATAGCAACTTATACACAAAAGTTGAAAATGATAAACTATTTATTGTGGTTTTATATGTTGATGATATCATTTTTGGGAGTAATGAAGAATCTATGAGTCACAAATTTGCTTCTGTCATGCAACAAGAATTTGAAATGTCCTTACTTGGAGAACTAACATTCTTTCTTGGCTTGCAAGTGAAGCAAACTACAGATGGTATATTCTTATCACAAGCAAAATATATTAAGCAAATTCTGAAGAAGTATGGCATGGAAGACTGAAAACCTATAAGTACACCAATGATAACCGGATGTAATCTCAGTTCTCATGATGATTCTCCCGCGATGAATCAACCAGAATACAGATCAATGATAGGAAGCCTACTTTATCTCACTGGGACTAGACAGGACATTATGCATGCAGTTGGGATTGTTGGACGATTCCAAGCTAATCCAAAAGAGTCTCACCTTTAGGCTGTTAAAAGAATATTCAAATATCTGCAAGGAACTCAACACTTTGGACTATGGTATCCAAATAATGTTGATCTTACTCTTCATGCTTACACTGATGCAGATTGGCCTGGAAATGTTGATGATCGGAAAAGCACTAGTGGTGGTGCATTCTATATGGGACCCCGGTTAGTATCTTGGTTTAGCAAGAAGAAAAATTCTATTGCCTTATCTACAGCAGAAGCAGAATATGTGGCTGCCGCATCTTGTTGCACTCAACTCCTTTGGATGATGCAAACCTTACAAGATTTTCAAATCAAATGTACACCTCCTGTCCCCATTAAGTGTGATAATACAAGTGCCATCAGTATCTCAAAGAATCCTGTTATGCATTCGAAGACCAAACACATTCCCATCAAGTATCACTTCTTACGTGAACAAGTGCTTGAACAAAAGGTGAAGTTGGAATATGTTCCCTCCAAAGAACAAGTTGCTGATATCTTTACCAAACCTCTGCCCAGGGAAGCATTCGAATATCTAAGACAGAAGCTGGGAGTAGTCTCTGCCAGTCAGAAGAACAAATCTGCCTAAATTCAGAAGATTAAATTGGATACGCGGGTTTCCTAAACGGCAATCGCGTATATACGCAAGTTCATACACAAAAAACCGCGTATGGTTGGTTGCTGACAAATTTTTGGGGTCAGCATTTCTCAGCACAGCTGCAGTACTGTTTGGTATCTATGATGATGCTTCAACTCTTATATTTTTGTTTCTTTCTTTGATATTGGGTGAAGATGCCTTGATGATTTGCTGTTGAAAGTGTTCAGGATGCACAAGCTAGGGGGGAGTTTTGGTCACTTGGAAAGGATGCATTGGTTGTACAGTTTCAGGGGGAGCATTAGCCTTGCTGGGTGTAATGCATTTTTGGCAGTATGATGATTCTGAAATATGATCTCTCTCTTGAGGTCCTTTTGGTATTGGTTATAAAATTCATATGTGTAATTTGATGAAAAGGCTATGACCTATGATGTAATTTGTAATATTCAGCCATGTAAAGGGCTTGTTCAGATTTGTAAACCCACTTGGTTGGGTAATTGAGTCAAAATGTGTAAACCCACGTGGTTGGGTACTTGGGTCACATATGCAAATCCACTTGGTTGGATCTTTGATGTAAGTATGATTCCTTGGTGATAGGAAAGGTCATAGTGTCATGTACTTCATTGAATAATAGGTTTGAAGATTCAGCTTGAACTTGAGAAGAAAAACCTTGTGTTGGTTTGACCCGCCCTTTGCCCTTGATGTCAAAGGGGGAGAGTGGCATGGTGTTTGAATAAGGGGAGTGTTGTGCTCAAACTCCATCGTGGTTGCCATCAAGTCCAAAGGGGGAGATTGTTGGCAATATGATGCTGAGTGTTGTCCATGATGGAAACCCACTTGATGAAGATGATGGCAACCTACTTAATGAAGTTTTTCTTGATGAGATTGTGAATGATATACATCTGATATCAGTATAGAAGGTGCAGAAGAAAGAATTTCTAGAATGGGCCAGAACAGTGATGAAAAGTGTACGTCACAAGGAATAAGCGAGTTTGTCTAGGGGAAGTCGCGTATGCACGCGGGAAATAACATACCAAGTCGCATATGCTCAATTGTGCTCTAAATATGTAAAACCAGGGGTTACTACCATGGTATTGACTCATTTTATTGAGCGTTTTATTGTCTATTTGATCCCGTCCAGGAATACCATCGGAAGTGATGTGGTTTTGACTCATGGTATTGATGAAGGCCAAATCTATATAAGGAGAAGAAAATCATTGTCCATGGGTGTGCAAGTGTCTTGGCTTTAATGAATACTTCACTCTGAAGTATATCTTCATGGTTGAACTCTGCTCTTGATTGATAGATCTGAATCTACGATGCATCTATGAACATGGTGAAGGTTAAAGATCTCTAGATCTAGAAATGGTGAATCTCTTGGATGATCTGAAAAGAATTGATGAAGACCTGGCGCAAATCCGCTGAAGAACTTGAAGAAATCTAGGTAAGTTCATAGATTTGATCTGTTGTGAAAATTTTGTCTTTTACAGATATATACACAGGTTCAGTTCGTGAAAGGCACGTGTATATGTGGATCTGTTTCAATAAGTCAGCGTGTAGACGATTAGTTCTTATTACAGTAAATACCTGGTCTTATCGCGAGTTCACTTCATAAAAAAAGCGCCTTATCGCGGTATGATTAAATAAAAGCGTATGATGTCTGATCTGTAGTTGCTCAGATTTGAATATTATTTACATATTTAATGCGAAATGCAGGTTATCTACGATATTACAGTTACAGTGGTTTCAACGATACGGCTGATGCATTAGTAAAGGATGTTTATTAGTAAAGGGTTGTGTTGGGCTTGTTTGATCAAGTTTAAAATTGATGAAGCGTGGTGTAGTGGATCATACAGTTCAAACCTTAGGTCACGAGCGTAAACTTTATGATGAGGCTAGTCTTGTCGGTGGTAATTCCCTTCCAATTGAGGTGATTCTTAAGTGGGGGTTATTCTCCTTGAGGAGAAGGCGGTAAATGAGAAGAAGGAAGTAACATACAACGTTGGAGTCATAGCAAAACGTATGATTTGCACGTTACGTATTTGTAAAGTTTTCTTAATAATAAAAATTGAAGACTGAGATGATGGTAGCGGTGGTTTTTTCCCGAATTGGGTTTCCACCTAAAAATCCTAGTGTTCATGTGTGGTTGCATATGTGTGATGATTATTCTGTTCTTCCTGCACTTGTTTTATGCTTTCTAAATATCTGATGAATAAGTAATGCAATGATCTAAGTCCAGAACTAAATGCATAATTAGATCACTGGATATACACGAGTTTTGTAAAGGATATCCGCATATATATGTGGGTTTGCTTCAGGAAATTTGCGTATGGTTTTTAAGAAAGAAATATCAAAGTCTTATTGTTTGCACTAAATACTGATTCACCCCCCCCCCCCCCTCTTAGTATTTTTCCCAACACAGTAAATTACATGTTGGCATAAACATGAGCCAAATAAAAGATATAATGATGAATCTCACATACATGTGGTGCCTAGGATAACAACCAAGACTTACACAATAATATCTGAGTACATGAGATACAAATACAACCCCAATGCCCCTGTAAATGGGAAGGGCTCTCGAAATCTGACTAATACATGCAAATCAAAAAGGCGTTGCAAGCAGCTAAGGCTGACATCATCAAATATATGGAGCTGCATCGAAGGCTACGATGAAGAGGTCATCTGGGTATGTTGGGGGCTACCTATAGGGTCACCCCCTCATGAGGGTTGGGACATCTCACACATACCCGGGAATCACTGATATCAGTTGCTGTATCACTGAACCATCAAGTATATGGATCTTGATCATGCTGAAAGGAGCTGGAGCTGAGAAAAAATCAAGTCAAAGGAAAATAAGGGGTCCCTTTGCCTGATCCGGGGCAACAAACAAGAGTGGAAGCTGGAACCAAGGTACACCACTCTCTAGATCTGTCTTTTGGAATGAATGAGGTGATGTCGACAGAAGGAGGTCCACCATAGGTGAGGAAATAAGGGATCCTAAACTAAGGCACTAGAGAAAATAGTAGAGCGACTGACAGACGGACACCAATGATGATGATGAAAATGGGGGTACTGAGTAGTGAATGGATGAATTCCCTTGTTAAAGCATAAAGGGCATGGATGACCTAGCAGTGACTAACACAATATCATGAGGGATACGGGACAATGGGACTAAAGGCCATAATGTGTGACACGAGAGAGGTACCAAGCAATGAAGGATGGAGGACTATAGCGGGATAAAAAGGGACTCGGGATAGAATCCATGAATGCAATGATGACTCAAATCGGATGCTCTAAACAAGGGTGACTCGATGAAGCTGCCACAAAGTAAAGGTCCAATGGGTGACCATAAAAACATGAGTACAAGATGGTAACTCACGATGAACATCAACACGAGCATGGACAAGTATGGAGGCCAAGTGGTGCCCCTAGTATGAGTGTTGCAAGTGAAGAAATTTGATTTTGAGGAGGGGTGAAGTGATGCTTACTGGATAAAATGTGTCATGGTGAAGTATCAAGTCGAAAAGTACGCGGTCTTCATTGAAGCCGACAGGCTTCGATGGTCTAAATGTTCATCAACTGGCCTGGTTGGTGGCGAAGGAGAAAAGAAAATCGGGTTTCTTAATCAGGGCTCTTCCTCAGAATTATCATTTCGGTGGAGCCTGTTGATGGTGAGGAGAGGACTAAATATGCGGACGACGATCATGTGACCAAATGACCATTAGATGGATCTCTCGCCAGTTCGTGATTTGAAGGTTCTATCTCACTCTTTCATTTCAATGGATTTAAATTTCAGTTTAGGTACCCAGAGCTCATGAACAGGCCAAGTCACACTTTTTGGGGTCTGTTCTGTGACCTGGGTAGCAGGTACTGGGCAGAAAACTGCGACCTATCCCAGAAAATGACCTGAAAAGTATGACCTGTCGAAGAAAGGGGGTTTCAGTGTTGTTTTTGGCTTAGATCTGGGATTTTAATGGTTAAGGGCCATAGGTGCCCCCAAGCATGTTTTGGTCATGCCAAAATGTATTTAGAAAAAAGGGGAATCTAAAAACATTTTAATGATGTGGTGCGCCATTTGTTTTCGTTATGGTTATGCAGTTTGAGAAAGGAAATGGAGGATTACCAAACTATTTTAGTACTTCATATATGAATCAAATGGACTCTAAGTTTCTAGGTTGGCATACCTGGTGTCACTATCCCAAAGAGAGGATTTGGAGATAATGAACTGATGCTCTCCTAGAAAACCCATAGGTTGGTCAACAACAATGTCTAAGAGACTGGGTTGCTAAAGTAGGATGAAGGAACGATAAGGGGTATCATCCCTAGAGTGATTTGAAGTGATATGGGACTCTAGAGCTTCTTCTAAATGTGGAAGAATAATCGTCCTAAAGTTGACACGACCAGATACACTAGGAGAGTTGTGGAGAATTGCTTCTTCTGGTCTCTCAAATATGGGTGCCCCCTTACCCAAACATTGGGTTTCAATGTAATTTCGACAAGGTGTATGTGGTTCGAACGCATGGGTTCGATGTAAGGGGGAATAGATAAAGTCATGGTTCGTGATTTCTTCCATAATGATGTCATCGTGATAGAAGATAGGGTGACTGGTGGAAGAATGACCACCTGACGCGGCGAAGCTACCTCACTCATCATCATGAGAAGAGAGGTTCACATGTGCATCGTCACAAGGGTGACAGAAGAGTAAGAAGATAAAGGATCTATTGATGTTAAGCCCAGGGTGATCGCTGAAGGTCAAGTGAAACATTAGGGGAAGTCTCCAAGGGGACTTCCACCGAGGGTCTCATGGATGATGATAGGTAGAAAATGGTGGACAAAGGCTCCGTCATCTCGACATCAGGAGGGGGAATGTTGATGGGAGCATTCGTGTCCTTTGGTTTTGCCGAAGCAAAACGGGCAAATAAGGGAGTGGTGGACTCATTGTGCTTGGCCTCGAATTGGCGAACCACTTCCAAAGATGAGCAGTACTCTTCAAGGTGGGGAAAAAGGTGAGTATAGTGGCTATGGAAATCGCACAAAGCACAAAGGTTATTTGTTCACAAGGTTTTGAGTTTCTGGATTGAATCAGGTATAGTGACATAGACCTCATCGATATCAAATTCTGGAAACGTCTTGTTGACCATGGTCTTGAGATGCGGAAATTCAGGACATGTATGGGTGGCGTGACTGAAAATATCGCACAAGGCACACTAGATAGCGTGCTTTGGTGGTCGAGGAGGGGCAGGGTTTGTCGGGGCAGCTTTGTCCTTAGTTTCTTTTGTGTGAGCTTTGCCCTTAGTTGCTTTTGTGTGAGCTTTGCCCCCTTTTCCTGATACCGTCGCAACAGGAGATGGTTCCTGTTGAGGTGTGTGAGGCACTGTGGTATCGGGAGAAGTGATGGGGATCGGTTGAACCGGGGTCAAAGCAAGGTAAGGTTTGGGATGATCAAGTGGGGTGGTGACTGGGGGATCAAGGTACCAAACGGGAATACCCAGGGTCAGGTTGGGGAGATAAAGGGTGGCCATGATAGGAACTGAATAGACTCTGGGAGGGGGAGTAAGGAAGTGTATTTGATTAGTGGGGTAATGACTAGGAGGGACGGCTCCACGATGATTGAGGCCAGATGGAACCAACCGAGGAGGATAAAGGGGCTCATGGGTACCAACGGTAGGAGAAGGGCTAGAAGGGGTAGGTCCAACTGGCTGAGACGAAGGGCTAGGAGCAGGATGCGGTGGGTGAGGTTGAAGTTGCTGACTAGCTGAAGCAAGCTGCTTAAGGGTAGCCCAAGATGATTGCATCATGAAAACATTCAATAATATGGGATCAGAGACAGGGGGAGGAGAGAGACCAAGGAAGGTTCCAAGAAAATAGGAGTCTTTGTAGACATTAGGAGAGACGATGGTCAAATAATCGACGGTTTTATTATTGGCTATAGAAGAGATGGTCAAGTCAGGTTGAGTGTACAGATGAGAAAGAGCTCCAATGATACCATCGGCAGAATGAGATGCCCCTGGGGCGTTAGTGCCACTGGGTCTGGGGAGGTCAAGAAGGACGGTATAAACATAACCAGACTGAGCATAGATGAGGTCATATTTCAAGGCTATTTGGAGGGTGGCTTCTTCAGTTTGAGGGAAATATGATGTGACATCTTTGCCGATGGCGGGTAAGAGAGATCTAAGGAACTATTCCATATAGACATGATCTTCAAATGTAAGAGCTCGACATAAGCTCTTTCTTCTCCGCCATTCTTGGACATGATCGGAAAGGCGGGTCGCAGACGATTGATGGAAATATGTCAAGAGTTCAGTACCAGTGTCGTATGAGCAGAGACATGTGTTGGAAATATGATCTTGGTGTTGTCCTTGATGGCAACCCTCTGAATGAGATTGAAGACATGAGCTTGTTGACATGTGTGTCCTTGATGGCAAACCACACGATGAAGTTATTCTTATGGACTTGAAAGTGAAAGAAAGGAATTCAGCATGTGCAAATTCTATGATGAAAAAGAGTATGTCTCTAGGAATACGAGGATACGTACGGGGAAGTCGCGTATGCCATACTTCGAAAAGAACGTGTAAAGTCGCGTATGGGTAAAAACGCTCAAAAAGTGAAAAACCGGGGGTAACCACCATGGTGGTGACCCATTATGTGGGTAATAATCGCCCTAATTGACCCCGTCCGGGAATACCATCGGTAATGATGTAGTTTGGGCTCATGGTATTGAAAAAGGGCTCATGGTATTGAAAAAAGGATTATCCTATATAAAGAGATTAAATTCATTACTGGAAATGTGGGGTGTGGGTACAAGATGTCGAGCTTGAATGAATACTTCTCTACGAAGTAGATACGAATGGAAAGGTTACATGAATAGTGATAAATACGAAGGTAAGTGCTGCTGATGAAAGAGGGATCTAGATACGAAATGCACTTGTATCTACTAGATCTGATTATGGAAGACTAGGATCTGATTAAAGCGAACATCATCTTAGTGAGGTAAACGGGCGAACATATGATCTGAAAGTATGCTGCTCTATAATGATTGAAGATCTATATGCTACTTGACGCGAGAGGAAGCGCGTATATACGTGAATACTCTACGAAAGATAAAGCGACGTATCATAGCAATGAAATATACACGGTATCGTTGGTTTGTGTGGACGGAACGCGTATATACGCGTGGAAAAAAAACATCGATAAAGGGAAAACGCGTGTCTGACAAGGTTCTTGAGCGAGGGTATAAAATATCGTGCGATACCAACGTATTTACGCTATCTAATACGTGATGTTGATAAGTATGCGGTGATGATGTATGTTTGTGCTTAAAGTATGGAAAGGGTCCGGTTTGAAAATATAGCGAGAGAAATGCTTCTTTGCAAGTGTTGTTTATTGAATTTGTTGGATCCGATTGGCGGTGGTAAACGTGGTCAGAAGAAGGTGCGGGGTTGTATCGGTCGGGGGGGGTCGTGGCTCCCTTCCCGAGGTGAGGTGGTAAAGAATCGGGGGGTCATAGCTCCCTTCCCGGGAGAGGCTGGTAAACGAGTCGGGGGGTTGGAGCTCCTTCCGGGGGAGATCTTTGGTAAGCGCGGGTGGGTGCACGTCTTCAGTAAATCTTTGCACCGGCCCACATATGTTGTAAGATGTTTTCTCTGCAATAAAATATTGAAGGGTGAGCAAGCTGCAGTGGGTGGTTTTCTCACAGAGCTTGGGTTTCCACCTTCTAAAAATCACAGTGTTCATGTGTGATGCTTTGTGTGATGGTTTATTACTACATTCTTCTTGCACATGTTTACTGTTTAATGAATATCTCATGAATAAATGATGGAATGGTTTAAGTAGAAGACCACATGACATCATTAGTTCGCTGTGTATACGCGAGTTTAGATAAAGTGTATCACGTATATACGTGAGTACGCGGCAAAATGGCGCATGCTTTTGAAGTAAAGAGTCCAGCACTTTTGAGATATGTGCATCGTTCACTGTCGGTGTTACCAGCAATTGGTATCGAATCGGGTTCTTACACGAGCCTGATTGCTTGAGGAAGATCCCGTCGCAATGGGAAGTCGAAGGAGTGATGTCCCCAGCAAAGCCACACTCCTATTGACGAAAAGTCTGATGTCCCGGAAGCAGTACGCCAAAAGCATGTCCGCAAAGTCTGAGGCCAGCATGTGTAGGCGATACGTGGAAGAAGGTTGTCAATACACAAGCAGAAGTATTCCTCTTGATAGGTGAGGCGAAGTATGCAAACCGGTACGACAGCGATAAAGTGTTTTGCTACGGAGGCATGTACGAATCAGAATTTTCTAAAGGTGATGCGGTGCATTCGGCAGCAGAAATATGGGACAAAATCGATACACGAGCTATGAAGGAATACAAAAGGTAAAAAATGCAAAACTCCAAACTCTTAGAATTGAATATGAAAATTTGAAGATGCATAGTGATAGAAAATGTTGCCGATTTCTTTCTTCGTCTGAATGATGTTGTCGTCGAATGAGAAATTTGGGTGAAACCATAACGATACTACAGTGGAAAAAGTCTTAAGATCCTTGACTTCAAAATTTGACTCTAAAGTCTCGGCGATTGAAGAAAGGCAAGATGCGCAAGCTCTTACTATTGTTCGATTACATGGTATTCGGCGATTTTGAAGGCTGAGACGAAGTCTTCTCAAATCGAGAGAAGTTGCTTTTGAGTGTCGCAAGAGGAAAAAGAAGTCGTCAAGAATCATTATATGGAAGTGAAGAAAAACGGAAGGTGGTAAGAAAACTCAACTAGGAAGCTGAAGATTCAAGAGGTAAGCTTCCTTTCAAATGTTTTGAGTGTGGAAAAGTTGGTCATTATCTTGTAAAATGTCCTTATAAAGGAAAAAGAAGTATTAAAAGAAGGAATAAGAACCGATATAGCTCTAAGAAAAGTTACTATACTAATGAAGACGATGGGTCATCGATAGTGAAGAATGTGAAGAGGAGGATCTTGAGCTTCTCAGCACATTGAACGAAAAGAAAAGGATACGTTTATGGATGCTCTAGAGAAAAATGATTTCCTTGAAGAAAACAATCCAACTCAAACTAAAGCAGGAATTATAAAATTACAAGAGGAACAAAAGATAATCGGAGAGACCATTGAAAAGCAGCTCGAAGGAAAACGAAGAAACATATTGAAAAATTAGAATGTGAAGTGGTAAGTCAAAGAAAATAAGTTGAGAAAGCAAAGACCTTGAATCTTAGATTTCTTCAAAGGATACGAAACTTTAGATGAGATTATCAAGGTACACGTTCTCCTCTTATAAAGACGGTCTTGGATATCTAGGATAATCTTCTCAAGCTTCGGCCACAAACTATCTTAAAAGCGACTCACAATTGGACATACATTCAACAACAGCAAGGGAATAAAGGATCTCTACGGAAACGCGGACCATCTCAATTCAAGGAACACTAATAGGGATAACTTTCAAAGAACTGAATTAAATTCAAATAGAAGATTCCATGATCGCAGAAATTTTCTGTGCTAAATGTGAAATGTTTGCTGTATTCTTCAATTTTGGTCATAAAGATGTTCAATGTGTTGCATATAAAACCATCTGCGTAGAAGAAAGAAAAGAAAAGGTTGGATCTTGAACCAAAAGAAGAATACCTATAGTAGCTTTTCTCCTCTTCAAAGTGAAGTTGAATTTACTTATTGCAATAACTTGGCCATGTAAATTCGGAATGCGGGGAAGAAGATCCGACCAAAAGAACATGTTCCCTCAAGCTCTAAAGTGTGGAAAAGAAAGAATCGTAGGTTAGAAATTGTGGGATAGCATTATTTGAAGAGGGTGAAGAAAATCAATGGTACTGCATTGATAGTGGGTGCTCAAGACACATGACGGGTGACAAAGCAAACTTCCTTCGCCTGCATGCTCTAGAAAAGGAAAAGAAAGTTTACATTTGGGCAGCCTCCTGTGGCAATTAAAGGAAAAGGTCGGTATTTCTAAAAAAGAAAAAGTGAAGGCTAAAGATGTCATGTATGTGGATGGTTAAAGGAGAGCATAACTGTTAAGTGTTAGTCAAATGTGTGATCAAAGATGATGGTCTTCGGTTCAAGAATGTGTGGTTCGTGAAAATCATGATACGGTAAAATCATTATAAAAGGAAAAAGAAATCCAAGCTTAACTTTGTATGTACTAAGCGGAATAGATCAATGTTACTTGGCAGGCAAGTCTTTAGAAAATTGGCTATGGCATGAAGGGCAGGGCAGCAGGTTCTCTCCAAATCGACAAAGCAAGCGGACTTCAAGTACATTCGTGATCTTCAGGAGGTCAATCTTCGAGAAAGTACCAGCAAATCTTGTCAATTTGGTAAGCAAGAAACGGAGTACGTTTTAATGGCCAAAAGAGATAATCAAGTAAGCCTCTTGAACTCATTCATGTTGATATACGTAGACTTATGAGGGAAAAAGTCATTACGTGGGGATGAATACTATATCTTATTTATTGATGACTACTCACAGAATGTGTTGGATCGGGTTCATTAAACACAAAGATCGAGAAGCACTTGAAAAATTCGAAACTTCAAAGCATTGGCGTGAATTAGATATAAAAATCAAGTGTCTTGGATACGATCGAGGAGGAGAATATTCATCAAATGAATTCTTTGAATTTTACGAACAACATGGCATTAAAGAAACGAGTTCTACGTAGCAAGCACTCATAAGCAAAATGGTGTAGCAGAAAGAATGAATAGAAAATTGTTCAAATGGCTAGAGCTATGCTTCTTTGATTCTAATGTTACGACGTATTCTGCAGGTAAACGTACATCACAGCCGATTAACATTCTCATGACTCATGTTAAGATGAAAATGACGACAAAACTCCATATGAACTACGAGTATGTTGAATTCTCCTTTAATAAAGCATTTTAAAGTTTTTGAAGTAAATGCTTTGTCAAAATAATGATAGAAAAACTTGGGAAGTTTGAACCTAGATCGGATGAAGGGATATTTCTGTGGTTACTCATCTTCAAGCAAAGCATTCATGTTACAATAAAAGGCTTAGAAAGGCTATTTGAATGTATTGATGTTGTTATTGGTGAGTCTCCTGCGGCTCTAAAGAAGAAAAAAAAAACAACAAAAAAGAAGATGATAACGACATGTGGCCTTCTACATCGGATGGAAATGATATGAGCAGGTGGATCGATGAAGAACTTGAAAATGATCTATGCGAAAAAAGCTCCATCCAGATATGTTCAAGAATCATCTGAATCTCCGTCTTGGAGACAAGGAGATAGAATTGTACGAACAAGGAGAACTCTTGTGGGATCTTCTAGTAATCGCTTCTATCACAGTTGAGCATACCAAATGTGACAGAGCGGCAGGACAGATAACAAGGAACCCGAGCCGGAATGAAAATTGATCAAATTGAAAAGATGGGATTTGGTACCCGAGACCACATGATAAAAATGTCATTGGAACTAAATGGATCTTCAAGAACAAGTTAAATGAGAATGGGGATATTGTAAGAAAACATAGCTAGGCGGTTTTACTGAAAGGTATGCTCAACAGGAAGATGAAAACTTATAGACTTTGAAGAAACTTTTAACTCCTATTAGCTAGACAAATATAGAAGAATGTTTCTTGCCTTTTCAAGTCATCAACAAATCAAAGTTTATCAAATGGATGTTAAATGTTGCTTTTCTTAATAGTGATCTAGAAGAAAGTATATGTAGAACAGCAGGAAGAAGTTCATTTTGGGAAATAATTACAAATCTTGTTGTAGACTTAAAAAGGCTCTATATGGTCTCAAACAAGCTCCAGAGCTTGGTATTATCGTCTTGACAAATATCTTCATGTGAGGATTTTTCAAGGGTACTAACGTGTAACTTATACACAAAAAGTTGAAAATGACAAACTATTGATTGTGGTTGCATATGTTGATGATATCATTTTGGGAGTAACGAAGAATCTATGAGTCAAAAAAGAATTTGCCTCTTGTCATGCGACGAAATTTGAAATGTCTTTATGGGAGACAACATTCTTTCTCGGCTGCAAGTGCATCCAAATAAGGATAGTATATTCCTATCACAAGCAAAATATCTTGAAAATTACGGAAAAGTGTCATGGAAGAATGCAAACCTATAAGTACACGATGATAATAGGATCTTGATCTCGATTCTAATGATGATTCCCACGGTGAATCAACCGAATACGAATAAATGATTACAGTCTGCTTTATCTCTTTGGGACCGGACGGACATTGCATGCGATTGGGATTACATTGGGGCCAGTTATTTAATCCGAGTCTCACCTTGAGGTATGAAAAGGATATTCGAATATCTTTAAGGAACTCAAGACTTTGAGGTATGGTATCCAAGGATGTTGATCTTACTCTTCATGCTTATATTTGATGAGGTTAAGGAGTTTAAGGAGAAGTGTTGATGATCGGAAAAGCTTAGTGGTGGTGCATTCTATATGGGACCACAGAGTTGGTATCTTGGTTGTAAAGAAACAAAATTCTATTGCCTTATCTACGGCGACGGAAATGTGTACATTGCGCGTCTTGTTGCACTCAACTCCTTTGGATGATGCAAACCTTACAAGATTTTCAAATCAAATGTACTCTATCACTGTCCCCATTAAGTGTGACAATACAAGTGCCATCAATATTTTCAAATAATCCTATTATGCATTCAAAGACCAAGCACATTCCATCAAGTATCACTAACCGTGAACAAGTGTGAGCAAGTGAAGTTGGAGTATGTTCCTCGAAAGAGCAAATTGCTGATATTGCCAAACCTGCGCGGGGAAGCGTTTGACCTCAAGACGGAAAATTTGGGAGTGTTCTATCGCCGGGTCAAAAGAACAAATACGCATAAATTTAGAAGATGGCATTGGATACGCGGGTTTCTTGAAACACGGTCGCGTATATACGCGCGGTTCTGCCTGACTTCGCGTATGTTTGGTTGTTTGGAGAAATTTTTGGTTGGATTCGACTCTATTGACAGTACAACGATCTTCATTTAGTATCTACGATCTTCCCATTTGGCAATCTCACAGTGGTGTTCCGATTCTCATAATTCTGTTTCTAATGTTTTGATGAAGATGCCTTGATGATTTGTTGGTGAAAGTGTTAAAGGATGCTGAAAATAAGGGGCTGGTCATATGGAAAGGATGTTCGGATGCACATTTTCGGGGGGGGAGCATTAGCGTTACTTGAATATAATGCATTGTTGGCATTATGATGATTCTGAAATATGTCCTTTTTTCTTAAGTCTTTAGAAAATTGTTGGTCATATATGGTCATATTTGTATTTTGATGAACGAGTCTTGTTGAGACCCATGATGTAAAAGCATGAAATTTCGGTCATGTGAGACTTGTCCATCTGTAAACCCACTTGGTTGGGTAGTGATCAAGATTGTATAAGCCACTTGGTTGGGTAGTTGAGTCTCTGTCATCAATCACTTGGTTGGATATTTGATGTAGTATGAGTCATTGGTGACAGGAAATTCACAAAGTCATGTACTCCATTGGAAATGTTTGAAGATTAAGCCCATGAACTCGGGGGGGAGCTTGATGTGATTATATAACGGTCTGAGAACGCTTCTTCCACATGAGGAGAAAGGGGGAGAGTATCCCAGTACGCACTTTTACCCTTGATGTCAAGGGGGAGAGTGACATGGTGTTTGAATATGAAGGAAAAGAAATGGTGCCATTGTATTCTTTATGTATTTTCTCTGCTTGTTGTAAACACCACATCGTGGTTGCCATCAGGTCAAAGGGGAGATTGTTGGCAATATGATCTTACGAGTGTTGTCCTTGATGGCAACCCTGCGAATGAAGTTGAAGACATGAGCTTGTTGACATGTGTTGTCATGATGGCAAACCACACGATGAAGTTATTCTTGGTTGATGGACTTGAAGAAAGTGAAGAAAGGTCGGCATGTGCAAATTCTATGATGAAAGAGTATGTCTCTAGGAATACGCGGATACGCTCTACAAGGAGATTTGCGTATGCACGCGGAAAAGAACATGCCGTCGCGTATGGGTAAAAGCGCTCAAAAGTGAAAAACCGAGGGTAACCACCATGGTATTGACCCATTGTATTGGGTAATAATCGCCTAATTGACCTCGTCCGGGAATGCCATCGGAAGTGATGTAGTTTTGGGCTCATGGTATTGAAAAAGGGGCTCATGGATTTGGTTATCCTATGAAGATGAGGTCGTATGCAAATCGAGAGGTGTGGTACAAGATGTCGACTTGAATAGACACTTCTCTAAAGTAGATACGAATGGAAGAATTTACACTTGAATGATAAATACGAGTATGATACTGTGATGAAAGAAGGGGATCTAGATCTGAAATACACTTGTATCTACTAGATACGATTATGGAAGACTTGGATACAGATCAGCGAACATACGTAAAGTGAAAGGGTAAATACGGAGACGAGAACATCAGAGTCTAAGAAAGTATGTTTCCTCTATAATAGTTGAGAATCTACTCCCGCTACTTGACGTAGAAAAGCGCATATATCTGGCAGCTTCTACGAATAAAGCGCGTATGCGCGGTAAATATACCAGAAACCTCTTTGTTGGTTTGTGTGGACGGAAGAAAGCGCGTATGTCTGCCGGAAACATCGATGAGAAAGCACGTATAGCTTAGGGTTTGTTGAACGGTATGAAATATCGATCGTGCTTGTGTTTCTGCTATCTAATACGGTAGTATCTGTTGATGTGTTTGTGCTTAAAAGTATGGAAAGAGTCCGGGATTTTGGCCATAATGTAACTCGTGTTGTTCTATTGAAGTTGTTGGATCCAGTGTGAAAAATTGATGAAACGACGTGGTGAAAAGTGCTGAGGGTTGTAGCCTTCGGGTGGGGGGTCGTAGCTCCCTTCCGAGTGAGAGCTGATCGCCGAAATCAAGGGTCGTAGCTCCCCTTCCGAGGAGAGGGCCCGGTAACGAGTCGGGGTTGGAGCTCCTTCCGGAGAGGCTGATAGCAAGCGCCGGTGGGTGCTGCGTCTTTGATGAAATCTGCCTGGCACATATGTTGTAAGATATTTTCTCTATAATAAAATATTGAAGGGCCGAGCAAGCACGCGGTGGTTTTTCTATAAAACTTGGGTTTCCACTAAAAATCACGGTGTTCATGTGTGATGCTTTGTGTGATGGTTTAATACATTCTTCTTGCACATGTGTTCTTTGTTTAATGAAGTATACGATGAATAAATGATGGAATATATGGTTTAAGTGAAGAATTAATGACATAATTAGTTCTCTGTGTGTATATATTAAAGGTTTAATAAAGGGTATCTAAACGTATATACGAGTACTTACGAAAATGACGTATTGGTTTGAGTAAAGAAAATACAAAATTTTTGAATAATAACGTAATGCGATTCCGCAGCCCCCTCTCGATGTATTTTTCCCAACAAGATGGAAATAAGATAAGAAGGCTCGTGCAATGGTCGCAAAGGTGGTATGGGAAGAGGAGGTCTAGTCAACATACCACTTAGAAGCTTCACCTGTAAGCATGTGTTGGAACAACTGAAGATGGATGAAATCATTAGTAATGGAATTGGATGAACACCACATGTGGAAAGATCGGATATGGTTGGTTGGATCTTCTCTAGAAAGGCCTTCGAACTTGGGAATCTCAGAGAGGAGCTTGGTTGGCATAGAAAGCCAACCAACATCGTGGCAGATAGGGTCATTGATCAACTGATTGAAATTGGGGAGACTGAGGGCTGACATGTAAGGGAGCAAGAGGACAGTTGAGGTAGTTCTTATGGCGGTTCCGCTAGTAGCATTCTCGGCATTAGGGTTGGGATTACCGTTAGCGTTAGGCCCTGGACCAGACATAGTGAAGGTGACAAGGGGAGAACCCGAAGTAAGAGGAGAACCCAATGAATCAGAAGCGGATTCGGAGTGCGGACTCAGAGGAGGACTAACTCGATGACGGTGGGAAGGAGTAGGTCGACCAACCGGAATCTAAGGATGAAGGCCAAGAAGTCTCCGGGATATATGCCTTGGGGGCACAATGATGACAACAAAAACACGACACAGAGGGAAGAAGAATGACCAACAAGGGCAGGGAGGAGCATAATCAAGTGATTTCAATGTCGAAACAAGGGCAGAGAGGTGCAGGGTCAATTGATTTTACAATGTTTTAAAGTCTTTTCCTGGCGGTGTTAACCAAGCTCTTCTTCGCTTAGGGTGAGTGTGTGGCATGCGTTAATTTTAATTTTTAAACCCATAAATTTTGAAGGAAAAAGAAAAAGTGTGCTGCGTAACTAAAAATAAACCTCGCGAGAGAACAGTATATAATACTGAAATAACAGAAAATGAACAACTCATAATGCATCAATCTAACCGAAGGAGGCGGGTCTCTCAAAAACTAGTCTAACAGAGGGAAAAAATATAGTCAAAACACACTGAAAATAAGCCAATAGATCAAAGGTTGGGAGGGACAGGGATCTAAAGGATAAATCTGCTGAAAAGAGGTGCAGAAAATAGCAAAGAAACATAGGTAAGGTTGTTGTGAAAGAGGAGGAAAAAAGCTAAAGGCAGTAGGGAAAAGGAGGTGACCCTAAAGGCAAACCCAAACAAAACTATATGAGACGATTTGGATGGAAAAATAGCTAATCTAAAAGGGATCTGAAGATGAGGTATCAGATCTATAAAAGAAATAGCTGAAACTCTAAAAAAATTAGACACCTGCAATAGCTAAAACTCTTCCACAAAAATTGGAGGGTACTGAAGCCCTAGGGGGGCCAGATTCCCACTTAAATGAGTAAAACATAACAAGAATAGGTCTAAACGAATAGAGACGGAGGCTGGACAACCCTGACAGAGGCTTCAAACAAACCCAAAAAAATTTCAGAAAAATCAGAGAAAAAGGTTCGAGTCGTGAGGTTCCGACTTGTTTTGCTATCCGAGATCGCAGTTTTGAGGCTGAAAGGTGCGTCCTACAGTCCAAGTCGCAGGTTTTGGGCCGAAAAGTGCGACCTGCACTTCTAGGTCTCTTGGCAGCAGTTTTCAGAAAAAGTTGTCGTCCCAGTTGCGGCTGATGCCTATTAGCTAAGAAATAGGGCCATAAACACACAGAAGTTAGAAATGTTAATGTTTAAGGGTTTTAAAGGTGAAAAGAAACATAAAAATAGGAAAAATGAAAAAAGTTGAAGAGAAACCCTAGGTTTTGAAGTAGCTGGATATGCAGAAATAGGAAAAACGACAGCAGTCTTAATTTGAAACCCATGTGGAGTCGCCAGTTGTTAGTATGAATCTTTACACAAAGTGTATGAAAAAAAACCACTTTAGCTACGCATAACTTATAGCCCTAATAGAAAAATATGGCTGCAAATATCTTCAGATCTACGCATAAAAAGACATTAAGCAGTAAAAATAAGGTTTTGCTCCATGCATCCAATAAATAAGACAAGAATAATATGTTTTAAAGAATTTTATATTAATGGCACCTGGGAGGAAAATAATAAAGGTGTTTCCAATTCTCCTCAATGGGATGGGTTCTTGGAAGTCCTCAACACTTCAGATCTAGAATTTCTCTCTCTTGTTGATGTAGAAAACCCAGACAAACATAGAACTCAAAGGGAGCTCACAAAGAAAATAATGGAAAATATGACAATGATAATGGCTCAAAGTCAGACCAAGAGTGTAGATCCAGAGTGATCTAAGAGGCAAAAAAAAGTGAAGAATGGTAGGAAAACCCCTTCTATTTTTAACAAAATATTAGGTCATTCTAGATCTTGGTGCATGATTAAAATAATATTAACCAAATCTAGATCCACCTTTTATGGAATATTTTATTATATTTGTTGGAGGGGAAAGGTATTTGACTTGGGTCAAATCCCTTTATTTGTAAATAATAAATAAATAAATGATTTATTTATCATTTTAAGGAAGTGGTTGAATGATAATTGAATAAATAATGATTTATTCAATTATTTATAAATGATTTAGTCAAATTTAACAAGGAATATTATTTAAATAAGGTTTAAATAATTATTCCTAGAAAATAATAAGATAAATTAGGATTAATCTAATTAATTTCCTTGTTTTGGGTTAAATGTGACCCAGAATAATAATTAAATTATTGTTTAATTAATTATTCCATGAGGAAAACCAAACAAAATAGATTTGTTTAATATTTCCCCTTGGGGGTTTCATGTTTAGACCATAAACAACCTAATAAATGTGTTTTATTAAGTTATTTTACATAGTGAAAGCAATTTTACTTAGGGTAAAATTGGTCTTACATGGTGTACTTGGGTCCATCTAATGATAATAGGTTAGATGACCAAAAAATGGTGTAACAGAGAATATGGTTTGACACCTTTGTCTACCCATGTTACTCCTTCCCTTCTTCTTTTGCATAACTTTGGAATGATGGAGTTTGGGTCCAATAAGGCCAACATGGCTAAGTATGAGAGCATATCAATGCTAAATCTAATTCATAGAACATGGGATGAAGACTTGTATTGTGTGATGGATCTTTTCTTTTGTGAAGAGACCCACTTTATTTTATGCACCTTATGTATTGATGATGATGTTGGACATCATATGGTTGTCAATTGGTACTTCATGATGGAAGGAGGACATCTAACCAAACAGTTGGAGGTCATCCTTTATTTTTTTAGAAGACAACTTTGGAACCAAACATGCATAACCTATTGCAGAAAATGGAGGAAGCCTTCCATATGTGGATGCCATTTGGAGGGAAATAGATGGCTTTGCATCTACTTTTGGAGTTTCTTGAGGACAAGCAACATTTTACCGAGGGTGAGGGGGGGGGGAGGACTGGAATATTCCCAATTTTTCACATCATATTTGGAATATTAGAGTCCCTGATTTTCTTAATGAATTAAGTAAATAAAAGGGTGGAGGGACCCACAATCCTCAATAACAATAAATATCCACTTTGTATGTGTGAATATGGATTAATTTAGCCTAGATCTACAAAATAGGTAGTTGAGAACCTACTAATGTGAATGAGATTGGAGATCATGTCTCGTTTAATGAGAAATATCATGGAGGGTTGATTCAGTCAACTAAGATCTTGAAGATTTCAAACAAAGGATCATTGAGCATTAATGATCAAGTGATGGAGGATCATGTGCCAATGAAGCACACATGATGGAGGAGGTGTACATTGCACCTAGACTATTTGGTTGATTTGGTCAAACAACACAGTCCCACTTGGAGGATCTTGTCCACATGAGACTGCGAAGTTGAGATTAGGGCCAAGGCTTGGGATGGCTAAAACATTATAAAGTGAATGAAGGCAAAGGAGAAAGACATCTTGAATATTTTTGATGTATGATCTCTTAGATCTGGAATTTTCAAGTGACATTCCACTGCATTCTTGGGCTGTTTAGCAGAGATTGCAGGTGCTATTTAGCACAGGGTGTTCTTAGGAGGGAATCCCACCTCTTTCTTAGAGTATCTCTAGAAAGAGGATTTTACTTCATTATACATTAAGCTTTAAGTGCCATTTCATTTTTCTACTTTCTACAGAACATTCATATTCAGAAATTTGCAGATTTCTGAAGATCAGTTTGGAAGGTGGAAGTTGTCATCAATACTTCAGCTAGAGAAAAAGGTGAGGGATTATTCCCATCACTTGGGCTTATAGATCAGCACTCCCAGAGCCACACTGGATATTTTGGCATCGAGGCCAAAATTTATTGACCTCCTAGCGACAGTATTCCCTTCGGGAATAACGTTGTCCATATTGCGGATCTAAAAGGAGGAAGGAAGTTGCTAGTACTTCAGCTAGAAATCCAGTGAAGGATCATTCCTTCACATTTCCATTAGTCTTACTATCAGCCTGGAGTTTATTGTGGCATATTTCAGCAGGAATAAGGCCTCTCTCTCCCTCACAGTGCTATTTCTATTGACAGCTGTGTTGCAACAGCTGAATTCATCATTGGAGGACTCTAATATTCCCAAATTTTCACATCATATTTGGAATATTAGAGTCCTTTATTTTCTTAATGAATTAAGTAAAGAAAAGGGTGGAGGGACCCACAATCCTTAGTAAGAATAAATATCCACTTTGTGTGTGTGAATGTGGATTAATTTAGCCTAGATATGCAAAAGAGGTAGTTGAGCAACTAATAATGTGAATGAGATTGGAGATCATGTCTCATTTAATGAGAAAGATCATGGAGGGTTGATTCAGTCAACTAATATCTTGAAGATGTCAAACAAAGGATCATTGAGCATTAATTATCAAGTGGGGGGGGGTGGGGGGGAGTGTAATATTCCCAAATTTTCACATCATATTTGGAATATTAGAGTCCTTGATTTTCTTAATGAATTAAGTAAATAAAAGGGTGGAGGGACCCACAATCCTCAATAAGAATAAATTTCCACTTTGTATGTGTGAATGTGGATTAATTTAGCCTAGATCTGCAAAAGAGGTAGTTGAGCAACTACTAATGTGAATGAGATTGGAGATCATGTCTTTTTTAATGAGAAAAATCATGGAGGGTTGATTCAGTTAACTAAGATCTTGAAGATTTCAAACAAAGGACCATTGAGCATTAATGATCAAGTGATGGAGGATCATGTGCAAATGAAGAACACGTGATGGAGGAGGTGTACATTGCACCTATTTTGTTTGGTTCATTTGGTGAAACAATGTAGTCCCACTTGGAGGATCTTGTCCACATGAGACTGCGCAGTTTTGATTAGGGCCAAGGCTTGGGATGGCTAAAACATTATAAAGGAGATGAAGGCAAAGGATAAAGGCATCTTGGATTATTTTGATGTATGGTCTTTTAGATCTGGAATTTTCAAGTGACATTCCACTGCATTCTTGGGTTGTTTAGCAGAGATTGCAGGTGCTATTTAGCACAGGGTGTTCCTGGGCGGGAATCCCACCTCTTTCTTAGAGTAGCTCTAGAAAGAGAATTTTACTTCATTATACATTAAGCTTTAACTGCCATTTCATTTTTCTACTTTCTGCAGAACATTCATATTAAGAAATCTACAGATTTCTGAAGATTAATTTGGAAGGTTGAAGTTGTCTTCAGTACTTCAGCTGGAGAAAAAGGTGAGGGATTATTCCCATCACTTGGGCTTATAGATCAGCACTCCCAGAGCCACACTGTAGATTTGACATCAGGCCAAAATTTATTGACCTCCTAGCAGCAGTATTCCCTTCAGAAATAACGTTATCCATATTACAGATCTAAAAGGAGGAAGGAAGTTGCTAGTACTTCAATTATAAATCGAGTGAAGGATCATTCCTTCACATTTCCATCAATCTTACCATTAGCCTGGAGTTTATTGCAGAATATTTCAACAGGAAGAAGGCCTCTCTCTCCCTCACAACACAGTTTCTGTTGGCAGCTATGTTGCAGCAGCTGAATTCATCATTGGAGGATTGAGAAGGTAGAGCTAGAGCTTTCAGATCATAGATCTAATGAAGGGATCAGCCCTTCAAGAATAGATATGATTTGAGCACACATTTCAGCCATCTATTCTTCATATCTAGCTTCATATTTATATTTCCCATCAGATCAAGGATCAAATCCTAGGGAGGTGATTTTCCAAAGTTGCAAATCTAGAAAATCCTTTCTGGGTTATCTTGGGAATCCATCACATTAGCCAGATCTTGAATCTTGGCATCATCGGAGCTCCAGTTTTGAGTAGATCTGCATTTCCCTTTTCATCCTACAAATCTATGTTTATATTCTACTGAATGGACAACGCAGTATCTACTACAGAGCCTCTCTAGTTACGTTGTACCTGTTGTATGCATGTTTTTAGGGTGATCCCTGATCATATTTTTGGCTATATCTACTTATATTTTGTACTTGTGTAACTGAATCATGTCCAATATAATAAAATGGCTCAACTCTCTCTGCATATTCTGATTTTTACTTAGATTTATTGTTTATCTTGCTGTAAGTTCTTATATTGTGTGAAGTATTACTGCATTCTCCCTTTTGGGATATTACAAGAAGAAGGAAAACTTGGATTTTCTGGCTTAGGAATCCCTAGATGTCTAAATCATCATTCAATACTGCTATGGACCAAAATTCAGCAATTTTTGAGCATTTTTGGTATTTTTGAGCCATTGATTGAATGGAAATGATTGATTTTCTGAAACTAGAATCCCAGCTTCAACAAGAAGAATAAAAACATAAATGTCATCATTATGAACCTTTTTTTTTTATAACATTCCAATAGACTCACATAAGCAACAAGTAAATAATGTTGTAGTCAATTCACATTCAGTGCCTAGTTCAAGAGAAAATTTGCATGCAGGTGTCGAAATTCAACCTGCGCTTCCCAAGACCATCATCAAACCTTGGGAAGAGCTTGTTCATAACAAGCAAAGAACAGGTCTTGGATATGAAAAGGAGTTTTCATTTCATATTTTGGACTAATCCAAGCCCATCAAATTTCAGAGTGTCAGATTTCTTAATGATATCTCACCTACAGTTGTTCTAGATTCTGCTCCTCTTCCACAATAGCAACAATAGATTCTGAAATTCCAACACTGTGATTGAGTTCGCCATATGAAAGATCGTTGTTTCGACATTCACCCATGCAAGAATTGTGGTCAGTACACCCATTTTTCACACAGATTCTTCAAAAACAAGCCTCCTGGAATAACAAAGATTCATCTTGGATGGATCGCTTCTTGGCAATGGGCATCAACAACCAAGAATATTTTTAAGTCATATGTCAGAACTTGTTCTAAAGTATTTAACAGTATTGTAGTTGAGTTTTCACCATCATCTCACCTTGTACTTGACATGGGGGAAAATGGTGGTAATCTACAAGATTTGAAGACACATCAAGTAATCCTGAGCCACAATCTCTCATTCAAGATTTAGAGTTGTAGCCAGAGACATAGTAGCTCAAGGGAGCCTGAGCCACAACCTGTCTTTCCAGATTCATAGTTTTAGCCAGAGACATAGCAGTTCAAGCGAGCCTAAGCCACAATATCTCATTTAAGATTCAGAGTTGTAGCCAGAGACACAGATTCCCATGAGCATGCCTTTGGTTGCCCGATAACCTTAAACCATCTATGTGAGGTTGATACTATTTCTCTTCAAAGAATTTAGAACACTTCCTCTAGTAGAAGACTTTAGCGTCTTTCCAGTTTTGGAAGATTTCCAGAAAATGCATCAAGCATTCCATAGTTGGTGGTCATCCTTAAACCATCGCAGGTTGTAGACCTCCCTTCTTCTAGGTTGAAGGTCTCCCTCTTCAAAATATGAGGGACTCTTCCTCTAGCAGAAGACCTTAGCTTATTTCCAGATTTGGAAGAGTTATGAGAATTGCACTAAGCATTCCAGTGTTGGTGGTCATCCTTAAACCACCTCTTTATGCCAACATTTCAGAGAGCTCATTCAACCTAAGTTTTTCCATGCATTCTTTGCATATTTGTATTACAACTCTCTTCTTGGACTCACACATACCCCTTTGGATTAAGAGGGAAATTTTGGAGACCTAATCCTATATGGGTAGGTGTGGAAGCCAAATAGTCAAAAAGGAGTCCAAGTGACCTTGGAATGTGGAATCCAAGGGTCACCTTTAACATTTGCAATTTCTGAAAAGTTCTGCAAATTTCACTCTTGAAGAAGCGTAATGTGGCCATGCTACGAATTTCCTCAGAAGGTGCATTGGAAGTTTTCTTTACATGGTTGTATTAATTTTGGAGTGTACTTTCCAAATATGGTCTTGTTTTTTCATGACACCTCCTAATTTTGAAGAAAAACTCAAAAAACACCTTATTTTTCATGCTTTTGCCACTGTTTTTCACTGCACGCTAAGCTTATGGAGTAAGCTTGGAAAAATGAAGTTTTGAAGGCCTTTAAGGTGGTATTTTCTAAGTTTCAGGGTTGGGTTGGGTTGGATATAGGAGATCCATAGCTCCCTTTCCCAATATTCAAACTAGCAAGAATATGCCTAAACGTCACCTAAAAATTCCCTCCAAATCCATGCTACACTTCTGTAAAACTTGCTAGGCTTCTGCCAGGCACACGATGCTTCTACGTTGCATGCTTTCTCGATAGGTGTCAGTGAAAAATGGTAAAAAATTCGAGCTTATAGCTGTCTCATGAGTTTTTTTATCGATAATAAAGTCTATTTATGCCCTCATTGTTGAGGAATTTTGTAATTACTCAAGGAGACAAAGACACCTAGTTATTAGCTAAATTTGGGGGGACTATTTCTAACTTCCCTAAAAACTAGGAAATGACTCATAGGGTGCATTTATGAAGTGTTTTGGATCAGGTTTTGCAGTGTGGAACTTATGTACATCTTTTTACACTGAAATCGAAGACGTGTTGCAGCTATAATTTTAGGACTCTAATGGTATGCTTATTAGCATTTTTTTTCCTCAGTAACACCATCAAATTGAATTTTTATTCTTTCATGAAACCACATATATGTATCTATATGATAAATCTTATGAGTCCAAAAAAAAATTCTTACTTTTTGTGCTTTGTTTTATAATATTTTCATAAATTTTTTCTACTCCCTCTGATGAATGAATGCATGTAATATGCCCATTCTGAATCTCTCTATTTTCAAACCCTATACCACCATGAAAATTTAAGTTTGTTTCTAATTTACCTACTTGGCCTCATTTTCATCTCTATAGTTGTTCATTTGAAATCAAACCTAAAACCTAGACCTAGTTCCTAGACTGGCACTCTTATCCAACAAAATTCAAAACAAAACCCTAATCAAAATCAATAAGCCTATTTCTAGTCCAAGATATTTTTCTTTCCAGTCACATCATTGAATATAAAATTGACATCGAGAGAGCCCTCTCTGTTTTCGTAGGGCTAGCTACCAAATCTAAAGATTGGTTCGAGGTTACCTCCTTCAGTCTCCTTTCTCAGCCTTGGGAAGCGGAGGGAGTCATAACATTTTTGGCGTTGTTTCCGGGGAGCGAAGGATAAATTTTCCTTGGGAGAGAACGACAAATATTAGCTCTAATTTCTGATGGTGAAAAATGATAAGGCACAAGAAGGTTGTGTATCTTTCACCTGGAGACTCTAGTATCGAAGAATCCAAAAGTTCAAAGTTTTCATGGAAACTCCACTGTTCAAAAACTGGTAGCTTGAAAAACTTTTTGGTGACTTCATTGTTTTCAAGATGGATTCAATTGCTTGAAGTTATGCCCCTATGAATCGTGCTCAATTCCTGGTTTTCCAAATTGATTTCCTTGCATAGATTGGGAAACTCATCTACCCAAATTCATAGATGGAAATGAGGATGAGGCTATTTTAAATCTAATAAAATTTCATTGGCATATACATAATCTTGGGATTAGGTTTCATGAGGATTGTTTGATGAAAATATTTATGGCTACCCTGGAAGGGAAAGCAAGATCATGGTATGAAGGTTTGAAGCCAAGTAGCTTATTCTCCCCTAAATATTTTGACACAACATTCTTTGAATTTTATGGAAATTCTCACCATTCATTCTTGTTGTTCGAAGGTTGTTGTGAATCTTATGAAGCTTTCATTCAATACCTTGAAGAGGCTTTTGGTGATGAAGAGTGTCTGGATTATGAGATCATAGAGGTCCTTCATGAATTTTCTTCTCAACAGAAAATAATAGAGATTAGTTGCCTTGATACAAAGGATCATTCACAACACACATCAACTCCTTTGCTTGAAGTTGAAATAGATCTGTATCCTAACGATCAAGTTATATCCCATGAAGTTAACAAATTTTTGCAGCCTTGTCCATATTTTCATGATCAAGAGTATGAGAACTCTTTCAAATAAGAAAAATAAATAGATAGTCCATTGGTTTATTCATCTTCTGAGTCAATGATCGAGGAATAACAAATTACAAATCCTTTTGAAAATTCTTATTTTCAGCAGCATGAGAATGCAACCCAAGATGATGGGAATAAAGGGGTATGTGACATAGAATTTCATATTGATGTTACAGTTATTGAAGAGTCTATATCTAATAAATCTTCTACTTTAGAAACTCTTAATTAAGATTCACATGAAGGATTACTCCTGAATCCATTTTCCAAAAGAGAGATACATCACTAGTACATATGGTCAATTTTCCGACAGTTTTGACGTATTATCGGAAAGTTCCCAATTTTTTCTCAATTTTTTTAATCTTGCCAAAAAGCATTGTTCCTGCGACACTACCCAAAAAGCACTGCTCTTGCAACACTACCCAAAAAACGTTGGAATAGCGACACTACCCAAAAAGCATCTTAATAGAGACATCATCGGAAGAAGGACAATATGAAAAGACCATTATGGAACAGTCAATTTCCGTTTGACAAAATCAAATTTGACTTGGTCAACTAGTGTGACAATAGAGATGGTTTATTTTAAATATATAGGGCATGTTGTAAAGATGTTCTTTTACAACTTTTTTGTAACAACTACAAATTTTACTGTAGTAGCGACAATATAGAAAGGGTATACGGTATTTCGTACAGTAAAAAAAAATATTTTTTTTTTCTTTATAGGATAATTTGCATCAATGGTAGAAAACATTAGAGGTGGAAAAAAAATTCAATATGGTGAAAGAAGTGATGGTAAATTTTATTTCCCTTGCAAAAAATGTTGTTTGAGAAGTAATGTTAGACTTTAAACATTGTAAGAAATATGGGCACATGGATGGTGGATTGAGTGACTATTGTCCCGTGGTAATTAATTAGAAATATATACATATATATATATATATATATATATATATATATATATATATATATATATATATATATATATATATATATATATATATATATTATCTATCTTAATTTTTATTATGTAGTAAAGTTTTATATTATTTAAATATTTTTTATATACGCACTAATGTTTAATGATTGTTTGTAAATTTTATAAAGGCACAGTTGTGCCCGAACTTTTTGCAGGACCAGCTTCCACAACTAAATAGTAGTAGATTAGATAATGTTGCACCACAAGAGAATATGGTAGAAAATAGTAGTACTAGAAATGTTGTACAAGGTGAAGAACATGGAGCGAATGATGGAGATGATGTTAATGATCCGATGGAGGTAGATGAAGAAAGTAATGACATAGTTCACAATGATGGGACAAATCAAATGCTACAACACTTGTATGGTGAGTCACATGATGATGGTGGAGATAATGATGGTTTTTATTTCTCTTCAAAGAATTTATAACACTTCCCCTAGTAGAAGACTTTAGCTTCTTTCCAGTTTTGGAAGAGTTTCAGAAAATGCATCAAGCATTCCATAGTTGGTGGTCATCCTTAAACCATCGCAGGTTTTAGACCTCCCTTCTTCTAGGTTGAAGGTCTCCCTCTTCAAAATATGAGGGACTCTTCCTCTAGCAAAAGACCTTAGCTTATTTCCAGATTTGGAAGAGTTATGAGAATTGCACTAATCATTCCAATGTTGGTGGTCATCCTTAAACCACCTCTTTATGCCAACATTTCAGAGAGCTCATTCAGCCTAATTTTTGCCATGCATTCTTTGCAGATTTGTATTACAACTCTCTTCTTGGACTCACACATACCCCTTTGGATTAAGAGGGAAATGTTGGAGACCTAATCCTCTATGGGTAGGTGTGGAAGCCAAATAGTCAAAGAGG
The DNA here is from genome assembly GCA_034641835.2 of Pinus albicaulis. Lineage (NCBI taxonomy): Eukaryota > Viridiplantae > Streptophyta > Pinopsida > Pinales > Pinaceae > Pinus > Pinus albicaulis. The sequence goes on along the minus strand of JAXQQM020078013.1, from coordinate 80,394 downwards.
AGTCCAAGTGACCTTGGAATGTGGAATCCAAGGGTCACCTTTAACATTTGCAATTTTTGAAAAATTATGGAAATTTCACTCTTGAAGAAGCGTAATGTGGCCATGCTACGACTTTCCTCAGAAGGTGCAATGGAGGTTTTCTTTACACGGTTGGATTAATTTTGGAGTGAACTTTCCAAATATGGTCTTTTTTTTTCATGACACTTCCTAATTTTGAAGAAAAACTCAAAAAATACCTTATTTTTCATGCTTTTGCCACTGTTTTTCACTGCACACTAAGCTTATAGAGTAATCTTGGAAAAATGAAGTTTTGAAGGCCTTTAAGGTGTTATTTTCTGAGTTTTAGGGTTGGTTTGGGTTGGATATAGGAGATCCATAACTCCCTTTCCCAATCTTCAGACTAGCAAGAAGATGCCTAAACATCACCTAAATATTCCCTCCAAATCCACGCTACACTTCTGTAAAACTTGCTAGGCTTCTGCCAGGCACATGACGCTTCTGCGTTGCATGCTTTCTCGATAGGTGTCAGTGAAAAATGGTCAAAAATTCGAGCTTATAGCTGTCTCATGAGTTTTTTTATGGATAACAAAGTCTATTTATGCCCTCATTGTTGAGGAATTTTGGAATTACTCAAGGAGACAAAGACACCTAGTTATTAGCTAAATTTGGGGGGACTATTTCTAACTTCCCTAAAAACTAGGAAATGACTCATAGGGTGGATTTATGAAGTGTTTTGGATTAGGTTTTGCAGTGTGGAACTTATGTACATATTTTTACACTGAAATCAAAGACATGTTGCAGCTATAATTTTAGGACTCTAATGGTATTCTTATTAGCATTTTTTTTCCTCAGTAACACCATCAAATTGAATTTTTATTCTTTCATGAAATCGCATATATGTTTCTATATGATAAATATTATGACTCTATAAACAAAATTATTACTTTTTGTGCTTTTTTTTATAATATTTTCATAAATTTTTTCTACTCCCTCTGATGAATGAATGCATGTAATATGCCCATTCTGAATCTCTCTATTTTCAAACCCTATGCCACCATGAAAATTTAAGTTTGTTTCTAATTATACCTACCTGGCCTCATTTTCATCTCTATAGTTTTTCATTTGAAATCAAACCTAAAACCTAGACCTAGTTCCTAGACTGGCACTGTTATCCAACAAAATACAAAACAAAACCCTAATTCACTGAGCTTATATCTAGCCTAAGATAATTTCCTTTTTTGTCACCTCATTGAATGTGATATTGGAATTGTGAGATCCCTCTCTAATTTTGTAGGGCTAGCTACCGAATCTAAATATTGGTTTGAGGCTACCTCCTTCAATTTCCTTTCTCAGCCTTGGGAAATGGAGGGAGTGATAAGATTTTTGGCGTTTCCACTGGGGAGCGAAGGTTAAATATTTCCCGAGAAAGAATGAAAAATATTAGCTCTGATTTCTGATGGTGAATAGTAGTCGGGCACAAGAAGGTTGTGCATATTTCACCTGGAAACTCCAGTGTCGAAGAATCCAAAAGTTAAGAGTTTTCATGGAGACTCCACTGTTCAAAAATAGGTAGCTTGATTAATTTTTTTGTCACTTCACTGTTTTCAATATGGATTCAACTGCTAGAAGGTATGCTCCTATGAATCATTCTCACATTCTTGGTTTTCCAAATCAAATTCCTTACATAGACTTGCAAACGTTTATGCCAAAATTCATAGATGGAAACGAGGATGAGGCTATTATACATCTAATAAAATTTCATTAGAATATACATAAGCTTGGATTAGGTTTCATGAGGATTGTTTGATGAAAATTTTTATGGCTACCCTATAAGGGAAAGAAAAATCATTGTATGAAGGGTTGAATCCAAGTAGTTTATTCTCTCTTAAATATTTCCACACAAAAATCTTTGAGTTTTATGGAAAGTCTCACCATTCATTCTTGTTGTTCAAAGATTGTTGTGAATCCTATGAAGATTTCATTCAATATATTGAAGAGGCTTTTGGTGATGAAGAGTGTATGGATTATGAGATCATAGCGGCCCTTCATGAATTTTATTCTCAACAGGAAATAATAGAGATTATATGCCTTGATACAAAAGATCATTCACAACACACATCAACTTCTTCTTTGCTTGAATATGAAAGAGATCTGCATTCTAACAGTCAAGTTATATCCCATGAATTTAACAAAGTTTTGCACCCTTGTCCGTCTTTTCATGATTAGGAGTATGAGAAATCCTTCAAAAAATAAAAAGAAATATAAAATCGATTCATTTTTTCATCTTCTGGGTCAATGATCGAGGAAAATAATATTACAAATCCTTTTGAAAATTCTTATTTTCAGTAGCATGAGAATTCAACCCAAGACAATGGAATTAAAGGGGTATGTCACATAGAATTTCACCTTGATATACCAGTTATTGAAGAGTCTATATCTAATAAATCTGCTACTTTAGAAACTCTTAATTCAGATTCACATGAAGGATTACTCCTAAATCCATTTTCCAAAAGAGAGATACATCACTAGTACATATGGTCAATTTTCTGACAGTTTTGACGTATTGTCGGAATGTTCCCAATTTTTTCTCAATTTTTTTAATCTTGCCAAAAATCATCATTCCTACGACACTACCAAAAAAGCACCGCTCTTGCGACACTACCCAAAAAACGTTGGAATAGCAACACTACCCAAAAAGCATCATAATAGAGACATCATCGAAAGAGCGACGATATGAAAAGACCATTATGGAACAGTCACTTTCCCTTTGACAAAGTCAAATTTGACTTGGTCAACTAGCGTCTCAATAGAGATGGTTTATTTTAAATATATAGGGCATGTTGTAAATATGTTTTTTTACAACTTTTTTGTAACAAAGAAAAAATTTACTATAGTAGCAACAATATAGAAAGGGTATACGGTATTTTGTATAGTAAAAAAAAAATATTCTTTTTCTTTATAGGATAATTTTCATCAATGGTAGAAAACATTAGAGGTGGAAAAAAAATTCAATATGGTGAAAGGAGTGATGGTAAACTTTATTTCCCTTGCAAAAAATGTTGTTTGAGAAGTAATGTTAGAGTTTTAATAGCAACATCAACAAAACATTGTAAGAAATATGGGCACATGGATGGTGGATTGAGTGACTATTGTCCCATGGTAATTAATTAGAAATATATATATATATATATATATATATATATATACATGTATGTATGTATGTATGTATGTATGTATGTATTCATTATCTATCTTCATTTCTATTATGTAGTAAAGTTTTATATTATTTTAATATTTTTTATATACGCAGTAATGTTTAATGATTGTTTGTAAATTTTATAAAGGCACAGTTGCGCCCCAAATTTTTGCAGGACCAACTTACACAACTAAATAGTAGTAGATTAGATAATGTTGCACCACAAGAGAATATGGTAGCAAATAGTAGTACTAGAAATGATGTTGTACAAGGTGAATAACATGAAGCGAATGATGGAGATGATGTTAATGATCCCATGGAGGTAGATGAAGACAGTAACGACATAGTTTACAATGATGGGACAAATCAAATGCTCCAAGACTTGTATGGTGAGTCAGATGATGATGGTGGAGATAGTGATGGTTTTTATGATGTACCTCTAGTTGAAACATCAAATGAACGAATTTTTGAACACTCAAATGCAACTCTACTCTATGATACATTGTTGCTGGTGAACTTAAAGGTTATAAATAAATTGTCGAACAGATGTGTGACACAGATCCTAAGGTACACAATATGTATATATGATAACATATATGTAAATGTTGTTTATTTTCCCTTTTTTTCATTTGTAATAAATGCGTAAAATAATAATTCAATACTTATATATGATTAATAATATTTACATTAACTAGTTTTTGTTTATGTTATAGATTGTTGGGTCAATTTTTGTTACCATCGCCAAATACTTTACCTCACACATATCGATATGTACGTGTTATTATGAAAGCATTTGGAATGGAATTTAACACTATAGATGCATGTCCTAAAGATGATATTATATATTATTGATAACATGGTTGAAAAAAGAATGTCTAACATGTGGCACCAATAGATATCGAACTGATCAACTAACAAAAAAGGTTCCTCAAAAGGGTTTTCGTCATATTACCATAATTCCACATTTGCAACGAATGTTTAGGTGTAAGAGCATAACACAGTTTATGGATTACCATTCAAAGAATAGAAGTGGAGATGGTGTTCTTCGAATGCTTGCAGATGGTTCTAAATTTAGGGAAATCGAGGAAAAATATGTAGATTTTAAAAGTGAACCTTGTAATGTTAGACTTTCATTGGCAACTGATGGTGTTAATCCATTCAGAGAGATTAGGTCTACTTAGTCAGTGTGGCCTATTTTCATTATCAACAATAACATTCGTCCTTGGATGTCAATAAAGAGGGAGCACATAATGTTGACTATGATTATTACAGGTATTTGATACATTATTTTTTCGAATTTAACACTTTCATTTGTCTCGTTGTTTTCATAATATCTTTTATTTATTTACTTACTTATATATACATACCATGGTAGTAATTATGTACCATAATTTTTAACAATTAGGTAAGTACTAGGTCAAAGATATGAATGTATATATCGAGCCTCTTATCAATGAGCTAATAAAGTTATGGCATGGCATCACTATGTATGACATCACTAAACCAATAAAGTAGAGGAGATTTCAATGTCGTGGAATTCTTGGATGGACAATTCATGATGCCCCAGGACTAACACATGTTTTTGGTATGTAATATTTCGTTGCACTTTAATATAGTATATAATTATTAAAATTATATATACCATATTGCATGTTTTAAAAATGATTTCATTGTATAATTTTCATTGATCCATCTATTGCAGGTCTTCAAACAAAGGGTAGATTTTCATGTCCATTTTGTGGCCCTAAGATGAAGTATCGACATTCGCCATATTTAGAAAAGATGATGTTTGATTAGTATAGGCACTTCCTCTTTAGGAATCATAAGTATCGTACTACTGAAAACATGTTTTCAATGATAAAGAAGAAACTAGATTAGAACCACGAAGAATGACACCTTGGTTGTGGAAGTTGGAATATAACAAAATTAATATGTAATTTCTCTCTCTCTCTCTCTCTCTCTATATATATATATATATATATATATATATATATATATTATGTAATGTTTTGCATTTTTTTCTTTAATTATTGAATTTATTTTATTGTATTTTATAATTATTGTTCTGATTTATTTTATTCTTTAATATCAAGGTCGGCGCCGTGAAGGTACTAATATTCTACTTCCACCTGGAATGAATTGTTATCCTTCTCAATTCACAAGGTTGCCATACTATGAGGACCTAAAAATAGCTCATTTGTTTGATACAATGCATATCGAGAAGAATGAGACAGAAACGTTATGGAGAATCATAGATGGTGTGCATGATAGATATAAAATTGAATTTTTTTTTGCTGACATTGATAAATTGAATCATGCAATGAAAAGTGTGATCGACCAATCAAAATTTAACAATGGAGGTCGAAATTATAATAATATTCCATGGTTATTAACAAAGCAACAAAGCAATGATGTAAAAGAGGTCGTTAGAAGAATTAAATGTAAAATTTCAGTCCCCACTTTGATTATCAGTTTTCCCTTATCACTCCATTCATTTAATGTTAAATCCAAACATGATAAAAACATTAAAATCTGGAAATGACATTTATTTCTGAAAATACAAATTTGGAGATTTTACTACTGCTGGAAAATGCATAGCAAAATTATAACAACCATACATAGAAAATGACATGGTGATTTTTGGTCAATGTGACCCTAGAAAAACCCCCTGCAACTCTTAGGGAAAACCACTTTGAGAGCTCTTCTTTATTTCTGAAAATATTTTACAGAGAAATGAAATACATAGGAAATATTCCAGCATTTACAAAATATCGAGTTATTTCGATTTCCATGCATAAACTCCACCTCGAAAATCGTGCCACAAAAAAAATGTGTTTAGACATAAAATAAAGTAATAAATGTTGTATGGATAGCCTCATGAAATGTGCCCAGATTAGCGTACGGTGTGTACGAAAAAGTACAACAATATTTCTCCTCGAAAATTATGCCCAGATCTACCTCAATTTTCGTGTCTTCAGCCTGCAGCCTTTTTCCCTTGAAATCTGTGTCATCCCTTCTTGGAATTCAGGCCAAATAGCTTTTGTATGGAGATACTGTAAATTCCCTCGTTGGGATATGTGCCAAATATTTTATGCTCTCCTTCACCTCCTCCCTACTCAGAAAATTCTCCTATGCACTCTCTTGCTCTCTTTCAAATGCTCATGAAAGAATGAATTGACATTTTCTTCTTCTTCTCATCTTTTACCCTAACCTAAATGACTTTTGGGTGACCCCTAAATCCAATGGATGAGAAATATTTAGATCAAGGGCTGAAAATAAATGCACATTATTTTCACTTTTTCAATTTAATCACTCGCCCACTTAAATAAAGACCCACTTAACCTTTTATTTCCATTGTCACTTTTTCACTTTCTAATTCTTCATCGACTTTAATAAAGTCACTTTTGAATTAGAACATAACTTTATCACTTATAAAGTCACTTTTAAATTAGACTGAGTTTACCACTTATAAAGTCACTTTTAGGAGAAGAAGTACAATAGAGTGGACCCTTTTCCCTAGGAAAAATATCAAAGCCATGGAGAACCACTTGTCCGTGGTACCCAAATTTTAACATTAAATTTACAAAAAGTTTTTCTTCAAACACAAATAATATCTTAATGAAGAGAGGTGACTTTATTGGGGTGAAAACACATGATTGGCATACGTCTGTTAAGGTAATTGTTTTGGTATACATTTTTGTATATTATTCCTTGAATACATATTTTATTTTTTATTTTTATTTATTTATTATTATTATTATTATTATTATTATTATTAATTTTTTTTTTTTAATTTGGAAACCCATAATGATTAATTTTTTATTGCTATAGTATGTTCTACCTGTATCTCTCCCAAACGACTTTGACAACAATGTCAAACAAGTTATATATGGTCTTGGTAAATACATGAGGTAAGTAGTTTTGATTTATACGCAAAATCTCGCTACATTTTGTTGTTGTACTTAATGACATGATGTGTTAATTAACTTGTAACGTAATATATATTATGTTTTGTTGAAATAATCTTGTTTAATGATTTTCAGATGGTTGTCATTTAAATAAATTCATCAAGATGAAATAAAGTATTGGAAGAGAGAAATTCATTGGCTAATGTGTGAAATGAAAAAATATCTACCTCCAACAATTTTCAATGCACATGAACACTACTTGATACACCAAGTTGAGGAGATTGAAATGTGTGGACCAGTACACACAAGGTCAATGTGGATGGTGGAGAGGCACTTGAAATCCTTGAAGGCTTTGGTCAGACAAAGAGCACGTCCTGAGGGTTCTATGGTGGAGGGATATGTGGTATATGAATCGATGGTGTATATTAGTCAGTATCTTCCTATATTAGTTGTGCCAGCTATGGATGTTGTGGATTTCATTTGGGATTTGAACTCCATCAAAAATTTTGAATGGGACCACTTGTTGGGAGAAGGTAGAATGAAGAAAGTGAGAGGTAAAATATTTATTATATATAACACATATAATGTTTCATTTTTTTACATCATGTATATGATCATATTCATTTAAGTCTTATTCTTTCATCATTTATTAATTAATATAATTTACCATGGTTATAAGTTATATTTAATATTGGTGAATTATTATTTCTTTACTCAGGTGCTCAAGATTATGAGGCACTACTTTTATACATTGAAAACAATCTCCAGTGGATGAGTGAATGGATTGAAAGATGTAAAGAACATAACAACGGTAGGTTATCATGGCAACTACTATCTAAATTGGTTAGGAAAGATTATCATAGTGGAGATGGAAATGTTACTGAGATGGAAATTGATTTAGCATATGGTTTGAAAGACAGAAAGGTAAGCAATTAATTCACCTATTTTATTCAATACTTATTTTATATTATATTTATAATGTGACAACAGTTTTGATTTTTCAGATCATTTTCAAGCTATGTAAATTAGATGATTAATTAATAATTGAGAATGAATATTTTTCATGTTTGGCATATTGCAGTTGAAACACCATAAGGCTATGTGGTGAAATGGTTGTAAATTTTGCATCAAACAGTTGGATGATAACAGGAAAACATCTGATAGTGGGATAACTGTAGTATTCAAGGTAACTAATGTTTCCTCTAGGAGTGACAGACATCCTCGAGAATCTGAAAATAGATATTATGGGTTTTTAGATGATATAGTTGAGTGTGACTTTAATTCCTTAAAATTAGTTTTTCTCAACGTAAAATGTTATAGGCTACGAATGAATGTACGTGATGATGACATAAATCTTATTCAACATGAAAATGGATTTACAATGGTTAAAACATCGCAATTTGAAGCGGGAAAAGATCACTATGTTTTTCCAAGCCAATGTGAACATGCCTTTTACTCAGAGGTTGCAGGTGAGAACAAATGGTCATTTTATATTAGATATTATCCAAGAGGAAATAAAATAGAGTATATTGTAGAGGAAGAATATGATATTGATCAAGAAGAAGATGGTGCAGTGTCAGATGAGTAGGAAGATGCATTGACACACGAAGAAGATAGAGAAGATGAACCAGGCATAGGAGACAATGAAGCAGTTATTGATGATGATATTATTGAAAATGACATAATTTATGACAATGATGACATGGTCGATTGTTTCAACACTTTTTCTGAATCATATGTTGGTATAGATGTCGATCATTTGGATGAAGATCAAGAAGATACATAAGAATAATGATACATATGTTGTGTTTGAGCATGAACTAGTATGTTATAAATTTATATTTTAATATGTATGAATTATTGTCCTTAAATAATTTACTAATTATGTGGGTTTATTACATGTTTTTTATTATGTCAAACCAACAAATAATGGTGGTACCACTGTATAGGCTAAGTAAAATTATGTTTTTATACAAACACATGAAAATTTTGTTGACGACCTTAATTGATTTTTTGTTTGTTCATATTCTATTTCATAGATTGGGTATTGGGGAAATGAGATTAATGTGAAGGGAATGGGAGGGGCCATATGAGCTTCCACCTTCACATTTTTGGCCTTGCTATGTAGAGAATAAATTATTCTTAAAACGAATACAAGCTCATTCATCTTTATTTGCACCATCTTAAATGTCATCATTGTTCTCAGAGTATTGCAGGGTCGAAATTGCTAAAATTTTTAGAAAACATTAGGTCACTTATGACATGATATTACCCTGCACCATTATCTTTATAAGCCAAGAGTCACATTTGAATGGGGCCAACGTTGATTTTTTTTCAAATAGTTACCATATGAACTAAAATTTGACATGGAAAGACTCCTCACATGCCTTGACGATATAGAAGTTGGGTTTCTAGACTCAAAGATGACTCACAAACCCAGTATTATAAATATATATTTAGTTAATCCTTTAGTTGCATCATTACTTAATCCTTTTTAACCGAGTAGTGAGACATTAAAAATTCCTAATTAATCATGAAATTAAACAAATATGGATATGATAGGGAAACCTCTAAACCCATAACCCATTTAACCCCCTAAACCCTAAACCTCTAACCCCTTAAACCATAATTCCCAACCCCTAACCCATTTAACCGCTAAACCCCTAACCCACTTAACCCCATAAACCCCTAAACCCATAAGTGGACTGGGTGGTAGGATTAAAACAACAGGATCTGGTGGGTAAGTGATTTTATCTGCGAATGGATGGCTCTTAGATGGCGTCGTGGGTTAAAGAACATTGTACCCTATTATTAAGTACTCTCCTCTATTCAAAATTTTATACAATCAACGGTTATGCTTCCAATTTATTAATAATGGAAATATTGCGAATATTTTGGGATCGTATTGGGTTCATGGTTGTGGTTTCCTCTCTTTAAATCACTGGCATGTGGGATTTGATCCATACCTAGAATTACCATCAAATAAATTGGTTTCAAGCTAAAATCCCTGGTTTACCACTCGTATTTTGGTCCTGTGAATCACTAATGATGATAAAAAATTCCATTGGTAAATTTGTTTTCCTGGTGGAAGCAAGCCTCTTTCAAAGAGATAAACATATCACATGGATTTGGGTGGAGGTGGAATTCGTTCGTGGCCTTCATGGAGAGGTGGAGCTCAATTAGGGAAGCTGGGTAAAAAATGTTATGTTGTGACTGGCCATGTGCCTTGTGCATGAATTTGTGAAATCCATTTGCCATTTTCTCCCTGCTGCCTTCGTTCAGGCGGGTCGGGTCGTGTGAGGGTGGCTATGTTGTGACTGCCCATGTACCTTGTGCACATTCATGCGACCACCTGTGTGCCTTGTGCATATTTGTGCGACCCACTTTCCATTTCCTCCCTCATGCCTTCGTGCTGGCAGATCAGGTCGGGTCATGCAGTGTGAGGGCGCCTGAGGAAATGAATTTGGGAAAGTGGGGTTAGGTCGGGTCATGTGAGGCCGCCCAAGGAAATGTGTTTGGGTGGGACAGGTTGAGTCAGGTGGGGTCGTGCCATGTGAGAGCACCCAAGAAAACACATTTAGGCGGGTTGGGTCAGGTCAGGTCGTATGAGGGCACCCAAGGAAACACGTTCGAGCAGTTTAAGTTAGCTTGGGTCAAGTCGTGTGAGGGAGCCCAAGGAAACGTGTTCGTACGGGTCAGGTCGGGTCATGTGAGGGCACCTAAGGAAATGTGTTCGGGCAAGTCAGGTCGGGTCATGTTGTGTGAGGGAATTCAAGGAAATGTCTTTGGGCGAGTTGGGGTGGGTCAGGTTAGGTCATGTGAGGGTGCCCAAAGAAACACATTCTGGCAGGTCAACTCGGGTCGAGTCGGGTCGTGTCATGTGAGGGCACCCAAGGAAATGCATTCGGGTGGGTCCAGTCAGGTCGAGTCATGTGAGGGCGCCCAAGGAATGCATCTGAGTCGGGTCATGTCCAGTCGTCTGAGGGCACCCAAGGAAACACGTTCGGGCAGGTACAGTCGTGTCATGTCATGTGAGGCCACCGAAGGAAATGCGTTCAGGCAAGTTGGGTCAAGTTGGGTCGTGTCGTGTGAGGGCACCCATGGAAACGCGTTTGGGCGGGTCGAGTCGTGTCGTGTGAGGGCACCCAGGAAAACACATTCGGGCGGTTGGGTCAGGTTGGGTCATGTGAGGGTGCCTAACGAAACACATTCGTGCGGGTCAGGTTGGGTTGTATGAGGGTGAACGTATAAAAAATTCTAAGTTATGACCGCTCATGTACCTTGTGCACTTTCGTTCGACCCATTTTCCATTTGTTCCATTATGAATTCATTCGGGCGGGTCGGGTCATGCCGTGTGAGAGCGCCCAAGGAAACATATTTGGGTCAGGTTGGGTTAGGTCGTGTGAGGGAGGATGTATAAAAAATATTAAGTTGTAACTACCCGTTTTCCTCATCTACATTTTTGTGACCCATTTGTCATTTGCTTCCTTGTTCCTTTGTTCGTGTGGGTCGGGTCGTGTGAGGGTGCCCAAGGAAACATGGTCAGGTCATGCTGTTTTAGAGCACCTAAGGAAATGAGTTCAGGTGGGTCGGGTCGTCTAAGGGTGCCCAAGGAGATACGTTGGGGTTAGGTCAGGTCATGTCATGTGAGAGCCCCAAGGAAATGCATTCCGGTGGGTCGGGTCGGGTCGTGCCATGTGAAGGTACCCATAGAAGCTCGTCCAGGCAGGTTGGGTTGGGTCATGTCATGTGAAGGCACCCAAGGAAATGCATTCTAGTGTGTCAGTTTCAATCGGATAGTGTGAGGGTGGTCGTATAAAAAATGCTAAGTTGTGAGCACCCATGTTTCTTGTCCACGTTCGTGCCACCCATTTGTTGTTTTCTCCCTTGTGCCTTCGTTCGGGTGGGTCGAGTCATTCCAAGTGATAGCGCCAAAGGAAACACATTCGAGTTGGGTCGTGTTGTGTCGTGTGAGGGAGGTTGTATAAAACATGGTAAGTTGTGACCGCCCGTGTGCCTTGTGCACATTCGTACAACCTATTTTCTATTTTCTCCCTCGTTCCTTTGACATTCAGGTGAGTGGGGTCATGTGATGGTGCCCAAAGAAACGTGTTTGGGTCAGTTCGGGTTAGGTCATGTCATGTGATGGTGCCTAAGGAAATGCATTCGTGTGGGTTGGGTCAGTTTGGGTTATGTGAGGGCACCCAACGAATGTGTCTAGGTCAGGTCGTGTTGGGTCATGTGAGGGCACACAAGAAAACACGTTCGGGCGGGTCGGGTTAGGTCGGGTCAGGTTTGCCTTATACGATCGCCTAAGGAAATGTGTTCGGGCGGGTTGAGTCAGGTTGTGTCGTGTGAGTGCTCCCAAGGAAACGCATTCAGGCAGGTCAAGTCGGGTTGGGTCATGTCATGTGAGGGCACCCACGAAAATGTGTTTGGGCGGGTCGGGTTAGGTTGGGTCGTGTGGGGGCACCCAACGAAACAAATTAAAGCGGGTCGCTTCATGTCAGGGTGCCCAAAAAAATGCATTCGGGCAGGTCGGGTCATGTGAGGGAGACCGTATCAAAACTACTAAGTTTTGACCTCCTGTGTGCCTTGTGCATGTTTGTGTGACCCATTTTCCATTTTCTGCATTGTGCCTTCATTCAGGCGGGTCAGGTTATGTCGTGTGAGGGCACCCAAGGAAACACATTCGGGTCGGGTTGGGTCGAGTCATGTGATGGAGGCCGTATAAAAAAAATGCTAAGTTGTGATCGCCCATGTGCCTTATGCACGTTCGTGTGAAACATTTGTCGTTTCTTCCCTTGTGCCTTTGTTATGGTGGGTCAAGTTGTGTGAGGATGCCTAAGGAAATAGATTCGGTTCGGGTTAGGACATGTCATTTTAGTGCACCCAAGGAAATTATTTTGGTTGGGTTACGTTGGGTCAGGCCATGTGAGGGCACCCAAGTAAATGTGTCGGGGTCAAGACGAGTCATGTGAGGGCGCCCAAGGAAATGCGTTTAGGAGTGTTCAGTTGGGTCGTGTCATGTGAAGGTGCCCATGGAAACACATTAGGGTGGGTCAAGTCAGGTCGTGTTGTGTGAGGGCACCCATGGAAATGAGTTCAGGCGGGTCGGGTCAGGTCATGTGAGGGCACCCAACAAAACGCATTTGCGTAGGTCGGGTCTGGTCAGGTCGGATCGTGTGAGGGATGTCATATAAAAATGTTAATTTTTGACCACCCATGTTCCCTATCCATGTTCATGCGACCCATTTTTTTTTTCTCCATTGTGCCTTCGTTTGGGGGGGGGGGGTCGGGTTGTGCCATGTGAGGGTCTCCAAGGAAACGCGTTTGGGTCGGGTCGGGTCGGGTCTGTTGGGAAAAATAGTGAGAGGGGAGGGGGGTGAATCAGTATTTGAGCTCATATCTATAAATTTAACTTTTTCTTTTGCAAAATTCCATATGCGGCTTTTATGAACCGAACTCACGTATACACGCGGATATGTTGAAAGAAACTAGCATATACTGATATAAATTTCTATTTTAGAAAACTTCTAAGAAAGAGTCTTTAAATTAGATTTACCATTTATGCATCAAGTTAGATAATTAGTAAATATGTGCAGTAAGAGCAGTATAAAACATCACACAAGTGGAACACACATGAAAACCAATATTTAAGGTGGAAACCCAATTCGAGAGAAAACTACCGTTGCTGTCGTCTCTGTCTTCAATATTTATTATATGGAAAACTGCTTACAACATTGTACTGATGCAGACTCATATCAGTATGTAGGCTTCTACCTGTATAAGGTGGCAACCTTCACTCGTTTTCCAGTTGCTACTGGAGGGGAGCTCAAACCCCCTTTCTTCTTGTTTACCAGCCAATCCTAGAAGGGAGCTTCAACCCCCTGAACATAACACCAGCTTCTACTGGAAAGAAGCTTCTGCTTCCTTACTGAAGGCTTCAACCCTCAGACCTACTGTAGACCACGTTTCATCAATTTTCATACTGGATCAAACAGCATCAACATAACCCTTTATCAACAATCATAATATTTTCCCAATACTTCAATTAGAACAATGAAAACATTGTAACCGGAACTTTAGAAATAACCTAGACTTCAGAATAGATATGTAGATACAGACTCAACCCTGAATAGTCATTAATTAAGATAGCATATGCTACTTTTCTTCACTGAATCCGCATACATACACGCTTTCTTGCACACCAACCAGTGTATACTTTGGTGTATACATTCTTAAGAAAACCCTAACTACCATACGCTCTTTTCATGAAGCGAACCTGCGTATATACGTGCTTTTACTGAGACCAACTTGTGTATAGATCTGTAAAAGTGAATTTTGTAGAACAGACTAGATCTATAAGACTTACCCAGATCTCTTCATTTACTTCAGCAGACTTGTGCCAGTTCTTGATCATTTATTCAGTAGATCATACTAGAGATTCATCATCTTCAGATCTAGAGAGCTTGAACCATCATTATATCCATAGTGCATCATAGATTTAGATCTCTTAATTAAAAATAGAGTTTCTCCATGCAGATATTTCTTAGAGAAATTTATTCATCAACAACCCTTGCAAGTTGCACACCTTGCACTATGATATTCTTATCCTTATATAGATTTAGCTTTTACCAATACCATGAGTCAAAACCACTCAAATGCTGATGGTAATCTTGGATGGAATCAAATAGATAATACAACACTCAATACTGTGGGATAATACCATGGTAAAGCCCCCTGGTATTATAATTTTGGAGCACAAACAGGCATACGTGACTTGGGACGTACTTCTCTGCATGCATACGCGACTTGGACTTTACAAACCCACGTATACATTGTGACATATTAAAAATAACCAATGTGTTGAGAAAAAGTTCTGAGAGACTGCTGAGATTCTTTATACAGAAGTTTTCTTCATCTTTTGCGAGAGAGTTTCCATCAAGGACAAACAATTTGATATTATAGAACACAAGAAACATATTTCCAACAATCTCCCCCTTTGGACTTGATGGCAACCATAATCATTAAAACATGCGGCATCTGTATTCAACCATCCTCAGAATTCTCCCCCTTTGACATCAAAGGCAAAGGGCAGATCAACATCTCTTGTACAGAAATTACCATGCTCCCCCTGAGTTCATGCTTGAATATTCAAACATATTTTTCAATGAAGTACATGATTTTTCAACCGAGTATGACCTTTCCTATCACCAATTACTCATACTTGCATCAATGATCCAACTAAGTGGATTTACATATTTGACTCAACTACCCAACCAAGTCGGTGTACAAATTTTGACTAAAATACCAAACCAGGTGGGTTTACAAATTGGAACAAGTCCTTACATGACTGAATATAAAAATTTACATCATAGATCTCAACATGTCCTTTTCATCAAATGACAAGACCCATGAATCTCAATCATGAGATCATACCACATCAAATTCTTAGAATGCCAACAATGCATCTATTCCCACAGGACAAGTGCTTCCCCTTAGCTTGTGCACCCTGAACACTTTCAACAGCAAATCATCAAGGCACCTTTAAAAATATATTAGAGAATGAAACAAAAATGTGAGAACTAGAACATCACCAGAGATACCCATCAACACCGCAACTGTTCTGAAAATGCTAACCCAGAAAATTGTGCCAGCAAAAACCCATACGTGGTTTTATGTATATAAACTTGCGTATATATGAAACTATCCTTTATGAAATCCACGTATCCAATTTAATCTTCTGAAGTTAAGCAGATCTGATCTTCTGAGCGGTAGAGACAACTCCTAGCTTTTTTCTGAGATATTCGAATGCTTCCCTTGGAATAGGTTTAGTAAATATATCATAAACTTGTTCTTTGGAGGGAACATACTCCAATTTCACCTTTTGTTCAAGCACTTGTTCACGTAAGAAGTGATACTTGATATGAATGTGCTTGGTATTGGAATGCATAACAGGTTCTTTGAGATACTGATGGCACTTGTATTATCACACATAATGGATAAGGGAGGTGAATATTTGATTTGAATGTCTTGTAAAGTCTACATCATCTAAAGAAGTTGTGTGCAACATGATGTGGCAGCCACATATTCTGCCTCAGCTGTAGATAAGGCAATAGAGCTTTTCTTCTTGCCAATCCAAGATACTAATCGGGGCCTCATATAGAATGCACCACCACTAGTGCTCTCCCGATCATCAACATTTCTAGCCGACTCTGCATCTGTGTAAGCATGAAGAGTGAGATCATCATTATTTGGATACCATAGTTCAAATTCTTGAGTTCCTTGTATATATTTTAATATTATTTTTACATCCTGAAGGTGAGACTCTTTCGGATTAGCTTGGAATCGTCAAACAATCCCAACTGCATGCATAATGTTTGGTCTTGTCCCAGTGAGATAAATAGTAATTCCAATCATGGATCTGTATTCTGGTTGATTCACCATATAAGAATCATCATGGGAACTGAGGTTACACCCTGTTATCATTGGTGTACTTACAGGTTTGCAATATTCAATCCCATACTTCTTCAGAATTTTCTTAAGATATTTTTCTTGTGATAAAAATATACCATCTGTTGCTTGTTGCACTTGTACGCCAAGAAAGAATGTTAGTTCCCCAATTAAATACATTTCAAATTCTTGCTGCATAAAAAAAGAAAATTTATGACTCATGGACTCTTCATTACTTCCAAAAATGATATCATCAACATACACAATAATAATCAATAGTTTATCATTCTCAGTTTTTGTGTATAAGTTGCTGTCAGCGGATCCCTTTGTGAAACCTTGTTGTTGAAGATATTTTTCAAGACGATAGTACCATGCTCGAGGAGCTTGTTTGAGACCATATAAAGCCTTTTTAAGTTTACAAACA
This sequence comes from Pinus albicaulis, assembly GCA_034641835.2. Lineage (NCBI taxonomy): Eukaryota > Viridiplantae > Streptophyta > Pinopsida > Pinales > Pinaceae > Pinus > Pinus albicaulis. The sequence continues at coordinate 63,410 of JAXQQM020078013.1, read as the reverse complement.
AGTTTTTCATCATTGCCAAAAATGAATCCTTCTGGTTGTTCTATATAAACTTCTTCTTCTAAATCACCATTGACAAAAGCATATTTAACATCCATTTGATAAAATTTTATTTGTTGAAAGCTTGAAAAAGCAAGAAAAATTATGATGGCTTCAAGTCTAGCTACAAGAGAAAATGTTTCTTCAAAGTCTATACCTTCTTGTTGAGCATACCCTTTACAAACAAGTCTAGCCTTGTTTATAATAACATCTCCATTTTCATTTAACTTGTTCTTGAATATCCATTTTGTTCCAATAACATTTTTATCATGAGGTATTGGAACTAGTTCCCAAGTATTATTCTTTTCAATTTGATCAAGTTCTTCACTCATGGCTTGAATCCAACATTCATCCTTGCTAGCTTGATTGACATTCTGTGGTTCAATGGTAGATAAAAATGCTAGATAGATAGTAGACCCTACAAGAGTTCTTCTTGTTTGAACACTTGATTCCTTTTCTCCCAAAATTTTGCATTCTGGATGATTCTTTTGAACATACCTAGATGGAGCCTTTTCAGATAGATCTTCTTCTGCTGGTTCATTGGGTTCACCTTCTATATTATCTCTATTAGATGAAAAAAGATATACATCATCATCATCTTCATTTGTTGTTTGTATTTCCCCTTTTGGAGCTGAGAGAGATTCATCAATTAAAACATCAATGCATTCAAAAATCTTCCGAAGTATTTTATTGTAGCATTTATATGCTTTACTTCTAGAAGAGTAACCAAGAAATATACCTTCATCTGCTATAGGTTAAAACTTGCCAAGTTTTTCATCATTTTTCTTGATAAAACATTTTCTTCCAAAAAATTTAAAATGCTATACAGTGGGAAGATTACCATACTAGAGCTCATATGGAGTTTTATCACTGTTTACATGAACATGTGCTTTGTTAAGAATATTTACCGCATTATGTGTTGCTTCTCCCCAAAATGTGTCAGGTGTTCCTGATTCATCAAGCATAGCCCAAGCCATCTGTTAAATTGTTCTATTCATTCTTTTTGCTACGCCATTTTGTTGTGGAGTACCATCTATAGAAAACTATCTTTTTATGCCATGTTTTTAACAAAAATCAAAGAATTCATCTGATATATATTCACCTCCTCGATCAGATCTAAGACACTTTATTTTTAGATCTAATTCATTTTCAACTAGAGCTTTCAATATCTGAAATTTTTCGAATGCTTCATCTTTTTGTTTTAGCAACCCAATCGAACACATTCTAGAGAAATCATCAATAAACATAATATAGTATTGTTCTCCTCGAGGTGACCTTCTTCTCATAATTCCACATATATCAGTATGAATGAGTTGAAGAGGCTTACTTGCTGATCCTTCTTTGGCATTAAATTGCACTCTGGTTTTCTTACCAAATTGGCAAGATTTTCATATGGTACTCTAAGGTAGAGTAATATTGGGAAGATCACGAACAACTTTGAGTCTGCTAGATTTGTTGATTTGAGAAAATCTCAAATGCCCCAATATTCTATGCCATAAAAAATTTTCTAAATATTTACCCAAGTAACATTGTTCTTTACATATTTTCAATACATACAAATTGCTTGGTGTTCTATTTCCTTTTATGATTGTTTTTCCTATATCAAGATCACTTACCACACATTCTTTTGAGCTAAAGACAACTTCAGTTCCTTGATCACACATTTGACTTACACTTAACAGGTTATGCTTTAATCCATCCACATAGATAACATTGTTAGCTTTCACCTTTTCTTTTAGAAAAAAAGAACCTTTTCCCTTAGTGGCAGCAGGAGTATCATTTCCAAAAGTAACATTCTTTTCTCTTTCTAGAGCATTGTATGCAAGAAGTTTATTTCTATCACCTGTCATGTGTTTTGAGCATCCACTATCATTGTACCATTTATTTTCATCTCCTTCTGCAAATAAATCTATGCCACAGTTCTCAACCTGTAATTCCTTCTTTCTCCATACTTTGGAAGTTGAAGGTATATGCTCCTTTGGTTGAAGTTTTCTCCTACATTCAGATTCTTCAGGACCAAAGTTATTGAAATAAGAAAATTCAGTTTAATTTTGAAGAGGAGAAAATTTGTTATATGTATTATTCTTTATTCCCGTATCAATTATTTTCTTTATTGCTTCTCTATTCATGATGGTTTTGTATGCAACACATTAAACAACTTTATGACCAAAATTATGACATGAGAAACATTGTCCATTGAAGAAGAAATTTATGCGATCATGGAACCTTCTATTTTTGTTTACCTGTTGGTTGGTATTTCTCTGAAATGTATTCCTATTGGTTTTATTTGTGTTGAGGTGGTCATGCTTTACCTGTAAAGTTTCTTTGTTTCCTTGCTAAGTAGCAGAATGTTGTAGGCTGGTTGTAGCTACTCTTAAATAGTTTGGTGCTGAAGACTGAGAAGATTCTCCGACATATCCAAGACCTATCTTTATAAGAGAAGAATGTTGTACCTTGATAATTTCATATAAGCTTTTAGATCCTTTAGCAAATATAAGATTCAAAGTCTTTACTTTCTCAATTTCCTTTCTTAGACTTACTATTTCACATTCTAATTTCTCATTGTGTTTCTCCTTTTCTTCAAGCTAATTTTTTATAGTTTCTATGGATATTTTATTTTCTTCCATACATATTTTGAGCTGATTGATTTCTTCAAGAAAATAATTGTCTTCTAGAGCATCCATAAAAGTATCCTTTTCTTCTCTAGGCTCTTTTTCAAATGCCATGAGAAGTCTAAGATCTTGATTAGATTCTTCCTCACTGTTTGATAACCCATCATTGTCTTCATGAGTATAATAACTTTTTCTAGTGCTAAACCGATTCTTATTTATTCTTGCTACTTCGTTTCCTTTTTCATGTGTTTCTTTATGAGGACACTTAGCAGCATAATTACCAACTCTTCCATAAGAAAAAAAATTGAAAGGAAGCTTACCTCTGAACCTTCCAGTGCCAAGTTGGAGCTTCTTTACAAAATTTACCTCATCTTCTTCTGAGACATACCCTGATCCTTTTGTTTCTTTTATTTCTTTTCATTTTGTGGAAGCTCTAAGGACGACTTCTTTAACTTCATATGATCCTCCTTTTCTCATTTCACATGCACTTAGAATGCCATGAAGTTGAACAATAGTAGGACTTTGAAGATCCTGCTTCTCTTCAATAGTAGACACTTTTGACTCAAATTTTAAAGTTAGAGATCCTAAAAAAAAATTCAACCAAAGTAGTGTCAGTTATGGTTTCATCCAAATTTCTCATACAATTTACAATAACATCTAGACGTAAAAATAAATTGGCAATTCTCTCCTCATTATGCATCCTTAGATTTTCATATTGAATTCTGAGAGTTTGGAGTTTAGCCCTTTTTACCTTTGTAGCTTAGAATGATTGTTGTATTCAACTACATGACCTTGACAAATTCTAATTCCATTAGACTCCCCAATAGTGCATTGACCACCTTTGCATTTGTTTCATAGTTCTTTCTTGCCGTTGCATCTGTTGGAACTGAGGTTGGATATTGATAACCTCCCTCAACAATAGCCCATACATCTGCTCCAAGAGACTGAAGATAGCATCTTTTCTGTGTTTTCCATAAGATTAAATTGTTTCTGTTGAAGAGTGGAGGCCTGATAGATGTTGTCCCATCTTGATTTCTCATCTTGGCTGATATTCCTTCTAGCGGCTAAGCTTCTTTAGAAGGACCTACTCTGATACCAATTGTTGGGAAAAATACTAAGAGGGGGGTGAATCAGTATTTAGAGCTCATATGTATAAATTTAACTTCTTCTTTTTTTTTTCAGAATTATCTACACGGCTTTTATGAACCGAACTCACGTATACACGCAGATATGCTGAAAGAAACTAGTGTATACTGGTATAAATTTCTAGTTTAGAAAACTTCTCAGAAATAGTCTTTAAATACGATTTACCTTTTATGCATCAAGTTAGATAATCAGTAAATATGTGCATTAAGAGCATTATAAAACATCACACAATTGGAACACACATGAACACCAATATTTAAGGTGGAAACCCAATTCGGGGGAAAACCACCGTTGTTGTCGTCTCTGTCTTCAATATTTATTATATGGAAAACTATTTACAACATTGTCATGATGCAGACTAATATCAGTATGCAGGCTTCTACCTACAGAAGGTTGCAACCTTCACTCGTTTTCCAACTGCTACTGGAAGGGAGCTCCAGCCCCCTTTCTTCTCGTTTACCAGCCACTCCTAGAAGGGAGCTTCAACTCCCTGAACATAACACCAGCTTCTACTGGCAAGAAGCTTATACTTCCATACTGAAGGCTTCAACCCTCAGACCTACTACAGACCACGTTTCATCAATTTTCATACTGGATCAAACAGCATCAACACAACCCTTTATCAACAATCATAATCTTTTCCCAATACTTCAATTATAACAGTGAAAACACTGTAACCAGAACTTCATAAATAACCTAGACTTTAGAATAGATATGTAGATACAGAATTAACCCTGAACAGTCATTAATTAAGATAGCATATGCTACTTTTCTTCACTGAATCCGTGTACCTACGTGCTTTCCTACACACCAACCCGCGTATACTTCTGTGTATACATTCTTCAGAAAACCCTAACTGCCATATGCTCTTTTCATGAATCGAACCCACGTATATACATGCTTTAACTGAGACCAACTAGCGTATAGATCGGTAACAGTAAATTTTGCAGAACAGACCAGATCTATAAGACTTACCTAGATTTCTTCATTTTCTTCAATAGACTTGCGCCAGTTCTTCATCATTTCTTCAGTAGATCATACTAGAGCTTCATCATATTCAGATCTAGAGAGCTTGAACCATCATTATATCCATAGGTGCATCATAGATTCAGATCTATTAATTAAAAACAGAGTTCATCCATGCAGATATTCCTTAGAGAAATTTATTCATCCTTGCAAAATGCACACCTTTCACTATGATCTTCTTCTCCTTATATAGATTTAGATTTTACCAATACCATGAGTCAAAACCACTCAACTGCTGATGGTAATCCTCGAAGGAATCAAATAGATAATACAATGCTCAATATTGTGGGCTTATACCATGGTTACGCCCCCTGGTATTATAATTTTGGAGCACAAACATGCATACACGACTTGGGATGTACTTCTCCGCGTGCATACGTGACTTGGCCTTTACAAACTCGCATATACATTGTGACATATTAAAAATAACCAATCTTCTGAGAAAAAGTTCTGAGAGACTGCTGAGATTCTTCATACAAAAGTTTTCTTCATCCTTTGCCAGAGAGTTTCCATCAAGGACAAACAATTTGATATTATAGAACACAAGAAACATATTTCCAACAGGGTCGTGTCATGTGAGGGCGGCCATATAAAAAATGTGACTTTGTGACCGCTCGTGTGCTTTTTGTATTTTCGTGTGACCCGTTTGTCATTTGTTCCCTTGTGCCTTCGTTCAGGCAGGTTGGGTCGTGTGAGGGCGCCCAACGAAATTCATTTGGGCAGGTCGGGTTGGGTTGGGTCATGTGAGGGCACCCAACGTTTTTACGATGACCATGATAGAAACCCCTCATACTAAAAAATAAAAGTTAATAAAATTATTTTTCATGTACACAGAGCTTTAATTGTCAGATATCCATGCCGGTATGTGCGTAGGTTCGGAATTTTCATTGTCCCAGGGTTTTCAAAGCTTAGGAATTTTCATCATATTTACCAAGTTTTAATTCGAATTCGAGTTCGAGTTCCCTTAGATACGAAAATAATTCGGTTACTTAAAATTCAATACAGAAAAAATCGAGAGTACACATCTTAGCAATACTTAAATATTTTTTTTCTAATATTTTAAAAAGTTGAAATATATAAGATAATAATGAAAAACTGAAAAACATCTTAAAATTTGTTCTTATATACTAAACAAAATGCATAGTTTTACATTAGAATAAGATATTGTGAGTGTTCATCCATATACACAATTAAACATGTTATATAATGTGAAATATAAATTAAAATAAATCACTAACATATTTTCCTTCTCGTGGGCCGTAGTTTCTTCCTCGTACTATTTTAACCAGCCCTAAGAGTTAGATCTGGAACAAAAACCCTTCATTTCTTTTCATTTTCATATATTTTACTGTGAGCTCCCTCAGTTTTGGTTTCCCCTCATCTGATTCAGCAGGCCCTTTCTTCTTGGCCCTTTTCATTTTCCTTTCAAATTGGTCGAAAATGCCTGCTTAGAACCCTTTGTCTCAGTGTTTCTCCCAAACTGTTTCTTCCATCCATATTGCTATAAGAGCTTGTTGAAAATCTCTACAAAATTTAGGTAAACCCAGAAAGGATAGTTCCCCTTATTTTTTTGTAGGACCAGCCAACAACCCCTTACCTTGAACTTTGACCGGTTGGACACCCGAACATACGACCCAGAAATAATTCCCCAGAACTTAGGTGAAAACCCCCTAGAGCTACTGGAGGATATTGGACTAGAAATTTTTGTGGTCATATTGGGGTTGGAGCATAGAGCCACAACCTTTGCTAGTTCTGGAGAGGTATTTATCCTACCTTTTGCATTATTTCCCAATTTTATTGTTGATTCTGCCTCACTGAAGTTTACTGTAAAAAGTTTGTGAATGGTGCTTGTATATTTATGTTTGATTTTTTTTTTTTTTCAAACAAATCATACATTATTTCTTGGAAAACCCTCAGAATTTATTTTTCAGGGTATTTATGGTTGTGTAATTGTTGAGAAGAGGTTCAAGGGGTTCTAATGCTTGTAATCGTAGAAAAGAATTCTTAGCGGACAGGGTCAGGTATGAACACGTGTATGGTTGCAGAGGACATAGGTTTTAGAGCGACAATTTTGATCAGATGTCGTGTTTCATGTTCAGATCAGCCCGATATCCTGAATGCAAGTAGTGGAACACTAAAATTGATTTGGGGGTTTTGAATCGCATCGATGAACCCCATAATGGATTTTGAAGTACACCTGATTAGTTCCTTGGTTGCTTCTGGAAATCACCAGTAGTTTTTTTCCTTATTTGTGCTTTTTGTTTTCTATTCAAAACAAAGAAAGCTCACACAAAACTTAAACAATTTGACTAACCCAAACATGGGAAAACAAAACACTTGAAATTTAATAGTTAAAACAAAACTGCAATGAAAACCCGTGGGATGAAATACTTTATTTTTTAAAATAGAACAGTGGAGAAGCAAGGCAAAAATGACATTAGTAGTATTATCCTGGGTATTTGTTTCATAACAGGTAGGGAGAAAATCACTCAGTGACCTCAGTTGTGTTGGAGGATTAAATGTGTCACCTTTAGCTCCAATTTCATCACTAAAATTTGGATCCAAGGACACCATTATTGAGATTTGTAACTAAGGGAAACAAAAGAGCCAGGATATGTCGCAAGAACTCTTCTTCTAGAGTGTAGTTTCTTGATGATGGCTATGACCTAGGAAGCACCCCGATAATGGAAAGAAATGTTATTTTTTTCCTTTTTTCAACGATAAATCATATATCAAGATCATACCTTCAACGAGAGATGAGCTAAGCATATCATCTGTGGCTGACTTATACTATGCAGGATCATACATGATTTCGACAGTTTTGAGGAACATTGAATTGGGGAGAGAATACCCAAGGTTCTATGGTGTAGTTTTCTTTAATATTAAAGGTGAAGACAATCATCAACTAGAGACCTTAAAATATGAAGTAGTTCATTCACAAGTTTGTAAAGGTCAAATTTCACATAAAAAATGAATTCTAAATTAGACTGGTTAGATGATTGAACTGGAGAGTAAGATTTTATGATTATATGTAACATAATTTAAATGAAAAATGCAGCACACATATCCACTTACTCAACAACAATTTGGAGAGAAAAATATTTCAAAGGATCTCCCAATTTGGAGAGAAAATTCTTGTCTCTTTCTCCTCAAAATATGTTTCATCAACACAAGAATTTCTGATGTGAATAATTTATCGTCGATCATTTGGGTGTAAGGCATAATTATATCTAATCATTAACATTTCCTTAAATATTTCCTAAGGAGAAATATTTTTTCAAAATAATCAATAAGTGCTTTATAATTCAATGTTTGCAATTGTTCTAGCGGCTAGCGTCCCTACATTTATCCTAGAGAAGAATGATCCAAGCTAATCGTAGACTCCCTCAGCTTGTTTGATGATTTACATATTACTAACGGGTTTCTATTCACATATTCAAAGTGAATGAATAATTTTCCACAAGCATTTATGACTATCCCATCATAGGAGATCGTAAGATCACATATAAAGGCCATTAGATTCTTAAATAATTTTCCCAGTTCTTTCACTCCCTTATTTTGATACAAAATTCCTTCTCTAGATGAGATTGAATGAATAAATTCCTCATATGGATTTAATCCAAAAACAAAGAATGATTTAACAAGTTCACAAATTTTAATTGAATATTTCTTCTGTGGATTGAAAGAAAGAGAACCATTGAATGGAAGATGTGAAAAAAAAATTATAATCAATCTATAGGAAAGTATTCTTCCCTTAAAACATTTTAATCCCTAAAAATCCAAGTTGTTGGACCACTTTCTTAGCAGATCTTTCATTTGCAATATCAACAATGAGAAGAAAAAAAACTTGAAGAAGAAATATCCTTGGTAACAATTTCCAACACTCCAAGTAGATGCTTCTCCAGTTACGAAATGATGGAATTATCATATCTTCCTCCCCTCATATGCTTCATAAGCCTAGATATTTCAGTAAGCTCATTTCCTAGCTCTTTTGTAAATATGTTTCTATGAGAAACACAATGAGCAAAAACCAAATATCCAAACCTGCACTAAAACCATCTAAGGACAAAAATTCAATTAGAAGGTTCAACTCAAAATCTTTCCCTCCAATTGATTGTTGTTCAACCGGAGATATCTCAAATGAAAAATGTGTCCCAGCTGATTTGGGATATGACCACAGAGGGTATTTTCTCCAAGATAAAGTGATCAAATTCATCTTACCGATGATGATCTCACCTCAATACATTTTGATGGAAAGAATGCCACACTTTACCTTCCAAAAGTAAATTTGGACAACAAAAAAGAGGTTATAATAAGAATCTTGTTGGCTTTCAGAAATTTGGTGGCACCGAGTGCAATATATTTCACATGATATACTTATTCCATGAACAAGCTCATCAACATAGAATAGGTTGTGAGATTTTTGAGACAATGGAATTATTTGCAAACACTTCCAAAGCGATAGACAAGTTGCAAGCCTCTAGAACAACAATGGTAAGTGCATTCATGTCATAAAGGTTTGATATCTTGAACATTGTTATAGAAGATGTCAAAAAATATTAATAGAAAATGTAATTTTTCAGTGAAGAAAAATATATTAGGGTTGTGACAATTCCTATCTTTTGTAGTTGTGGTGATAATTCTAAGTTTCACTTGCTTGCAGGCTTTCTGCTCTATCTATCTATGATTGCAAAAAGTGGGTAGGAGAGTTGCAAGACTAAGTTACGTGCTAGAATGTTTCTAGTGGACTAATTGCATTTACAATATTGAAAAATGCATAGTAATCCAATTTCAAATCGACGACCACCACTTCTAATAATCTTAGAAGGATTCTTGCTTTATTGTCCAATATTCTATGTTGTGGCCTGATATGAGTCAGTTGATGGACATTCTTATTCATATGCCTGGTAAAGGTGGCATTAATGATTTTTTATTCATCTCCACAATCGTAAATTTGGAAACTAACTTTAAGGTGTGATTTTGATCGAAACCAAGAACAATTTAATTCATGAAATTCTAATTGCCTTTAAAATTATGATTTAAATATTTTAATGTGCTCCAAATTGGGTTAAGGTCTCGAGATTTTAATTTAGATAAATAAATTAGCTTAGATTTACTTTTGCATAAATATTGGCTTGTGTGTTCTAGCACAGATTGTCTCCATAAGTCTAACATACGCCAATAGTCTCATCTATAATTTTAATGAAGGTGAAAAAAAATTACATTGTCGACCAAAAAAATATTACATCATCCTATAAATACCTTTAAATTAGGCGATAAAAATGACCTTTTTGTGAGCCTTGGGATGATGTGTCAACATTAAAAACCTCATTGAAGGGAGCATTGCCCTGGCCAAATTCTTAAAAAATTTAAATTCAAGATGTTTGGAAATTTGTGGTCATGAGAAAAAAGTCAGGCCAAATGCTCTTCAAAGTGCTCGACATCTACAAGGTGTTGTGTGACTTAATTCCTAACATCAAAACCATATATTATCGGGAATATTATGGTAACGTGAGAATGCATGCATCTACAAACATAGTTCGGCTTGGGGAGTCAGCATTGGAAATAATGACCGCATTCAAAAATGAAATCTAGGGAGAGAATTAAAAAACTGTGGTCCTGGGATGCACAATTCATCTATTTAACTTCCAAATTCCAGATTCCTCATTTCGACGTTCCTTTGCACCTCTCGGTGCAATTTCTAGTTAAATCTTCCCTCCTTTTTACAATCCTATTGTTCCATAGTTTATTATATCACTAAGCCATGAGCTTTTACAAATTTCATTAAACCATAAGATTTTACAACATTCAGTAAAATATCCACTTCGGTAAGAAATTTTATAATAGTGATGGAAAACATACTCTGCTTTTGTGGTAAACCAAAAATTCAAAATTAAAAACTGTACGCAATTTCAATGGGGAAATATATGCAATTTCACATATGTGAAAGGGTGCATGAAGAGTAGGGACACTTAGAAAATTGTTGTGTTTCCCCCCGTAAACTGAACATGTTGTGTTTCCTCCCATAAACTGAACATTTAAAACTTCTAATTGGTGTATTAATTCACGAACCAAATCAAACTCTCGTATTAATGTTTGCAAAATTGGCATTTAAGAACAATGTTTTTTTTGGCATATTTTGTCGGTAGATTCTGTGAATAATTCTTTGTGGAGATAAAAGTCGGTTTATGGTTTTTAATTTGACCATTTAGGAAGAATTTGCATCCAAATATTTGATCCAAACTCCACTGGTATGGAGGATTTGCTGGTTAAATTTTATTTACAAGTAGTAGGGAGGGTTTTATTCACACGGGAATTTCTTGGTTGGGTTATTCATGTAAGGGTAGATTGAGTCTTCCCACACTCGCCAATGCTATAAATGATCTATAACATGAATGAGCCCCTCAATTCCATCAATATACTAATTTTTCCTACACATTCACCATAGCTAATAAATCCCATGTTTCCCTTGTACTACTATATGTTGCCTCGATTAACAACAATAACGATCACCACAAGTGAAGTTTCAAGAAGAGAAACCAAAATTTGTCTCTCCCTTATATACGAGGGATCCTTGTATGAAATAAAAATATTAGTACGAACAAAGAGAAATTATAGAATGTGTAAGTGCTTTACAGGCCCTCCAAAGGATCTACATTGTTCAATTTCCAGCTGGTCCTTCTATTAGTGAGGTTGTTATAAGTGATATTTTTGTAATGGGCTTTCTGCAATCTCGTACGAGCCCTCAACATGGTATTGTGTGGATAACTAGTGGAATCATGATCTATGCCAATTACAGGGTCTTGGATATGATGCATATGTTGAATCATCTTTGGCTAATATCATGGAAACTAGAGGGATTTCAGCTATTTTTTTTTCCAGCCCAGGGGCCTAAAAATCGTTGTTAATATTGACGATATAGAGAGCCTTATTCCACTCCTCGACATGAAAATTAGAAATATATTTGTTACAAAGGTCAATTCATTTAGATTCTCCTTAAAATATAACTCTGTTATAACCTCCCTGAAGAGCCAATAAATGCCTTAAATCAAACCATTTTTCTTGCATGAGTTGTGGGAGCATTGTCCTAAGAAACCAACTTGGCTTGTAAGAAAATCTCATTATCATCATTTAATACACAACCAACCCTTCATACCATGGGATTATTTCTGGATGAATATGATATAAATCTAAGCATGAATTATTTTCAATTGGGATAATAGGATGCACAATACTCCCAAATTGAACTTCTTATAAGGATCCACAATATTCGTAGATTAGATATTTCATTCAAGTCAAAATACATTCAATAAATTTAATACATATCCTACGTTCGTACTGTTATTTTGTGAGCTTTTACTAACCACCTTTGACTACAAAAAGTCTAACTATTCAAGAGCCTTTTCCCTTTAGAATTCATGTGCACTATTCCTCTCAGTGGTGAGCCTTGTCTAACACTTTTTGCATGCTACTATTTCATTGAATTCATTCCTACTGCTTATTGGAGCATGTACCAGGGGGATTATCAATATATTATTATATATATACAATAGTTCAAAGAATATATATGCACACAATGTAATGTATGTTTTTATCATACCTTCATAATTAATTTTTTAAACATGGGAAATATTCTTTCATGCCTACTACATTCATTATTTTTAACAGTTAAATTATTGTTTAAAAATATTAAAGGTATCTCAATAGAAACATTCCTTCAAGTTAAATTCAATCAATTGTTATTGTCCTTAAAAGGAAAACATTTGAAAATTTTCAATTGTTTTTTTCCTACTTAGGTTTATAATTTTTATGTTTCACTATAGGACCATGGGATCTTGGAACATGGTGGAATCATTCAAATGAAAAAACTTTTTATCCTTATCCTTATCCACCTTATGGAGGTGGATATGGTTATATGTCACTTCCTTCTCCTCCTACAATAGGTTCCACTTTGGGTGGAGATTTTTAGAGATGAATTATTAGGTCGCCTGCTAGGCTTTCTCAGAAGCATCAACACTTTTGGGAAGCATATGTAAGAGCTTCTATAGAATGAATTTTAACAAATTTTTTTCTTTACAAATTTTTTTCTTGTGGATGTAATATTTTGTGCCTTGTATGTGATTTATAAAGAAATGCATGTTTTATTTTGATTACTACGAGGGTTAGAATCAATGGAAAATGTGCAAATTTGGTGTGTATGAGCTAGGGTAAAGTCTCAATTTTGTTGCATATTGTGGTAGGCTTATGAAATTGGATTCATAAATTTTTTCTTTAAAATCCCACCATCATGTTGTTGAAGATGATGTTTTGAAGCAAAAACTCTACACAAAATCATAGAAAAGGTAGAAACAAGAGAGCCATTGGTGTGAAAACTACTCTGCCTTCATCTCACAATTCCTAGCCTAGATCTTGGGGAACAAATGTTACAACTTGTAGGATGGTGAGTGAAGAAAAAAAAATAACGACAGTGAGAAAGACAAAGAAATCAAACACAAACAAAAATATAAAGTAAGCACTCCTATAATAATCATGCACTCACCAAACCTTCCAATTGTTGAAGAGGAGCAAGATAAGGTTTAACCAATGTTCACAAATGGCAGTGAATTTTAACATAACAAAAACAAATCTTGACTCAAATTCATATTTCCGAACTATAGTTGTATGCCATAACCATGTGTTCACAAATGCTATTGATAATATTAAGTATAGAACTATAAACCAGATAAGTGCTTTTGGAGCACCTCTTCCTATAGTGGAAAGGAAATAAAATGGGAGTGAGCACAATACAAACATAAAGGGTCCTCTTTAATGGCTTCCACAAAATCTTAACATTTTTTTAGAGAATAAGATTTCAAAATCTTGTGAAGAAATTTCTTCTTCTTACATAGGTGTGAATAACAGAGTCAATGGGTGGCCATCTCTCGCTCCTACTGGTGATGAAGTGAGGAATATGGTGTTTGAGAGAATAATGCACGAATGTTATGAGATCAGACACAATATGGGGAGGGAATATGCTTTCTACCTAGGGTTATGTTTGTGAGGATGCGTTTAAGGAACAAGATGATATGGTCCCATTAGGGAAAGAAGAAGAAGATAAGGAAATGGAGAATGAGGGAGATTCGACACTTGATTAAGGAAAGAGGGCAAAGGGGGAAGGTTTTTTAAGATTAAACTCAGTCTTCAGGATCCCTAAAGGTTTGAATATAATGAATATATGGTAGAATTGTTGAACTTATTTATATCTTATGTTTTTGGCTTTCCTTCCTCCAACGAATTTCTGATGTAGTAAGAATAGTTTTATGCTTTCCTTTACTCATCTTCATGTTGTGCTTTCACTTCTTTGGATAGTTTCTAATGAGTTATGCCTCAATTTTTTGTATATGAAATAATATTTGATCTACTAGCCTTACACATAAAATACTTAGAAATTACTGACAAGTGATAGCATATCCTGTTATTTTGAGGCAAGTAGGGTCTTAGTTGACCTATATTGTCAATGTAGACACATGATTTAACCCATCTTGACTTCTTATTTGAGGTTCCTTTTCAATATGGCAAGAAATGACGATTTTAAATTTTAAAGTGTAAGAAGTACAACAAGGTATTACCTTTTTTTCTTTACCCCATAAGATAGTAAAAGTGATTGGGGCAAAACTTTTGCCACTTACAAGATATTGTACATTTGGATAAGAATTCCATCACCAAAAAGTAGTTCATTTCAATGAAATCTGTAAAATAATAGAATTTTCCTTCACTTCTATTGAGTTTTCAGAGTGCAATATCATGAGTATAATAATTAATTCTAGCCTTATATGTGATATTGTATTATTTTTTTTGCATTGTGAGATCATGGAACACTAAAAAACTTATTAAACTAGGCAAGTGATGAAAATAAAAGTCCTCTAATGCAGGATTATTTTAAAGCCCATACCAAGGTTCAAATATCACTTGGGACATCTCCATACTCATGCTCATGTTCACAAAAAATTTATAATAACATATATGCATTGAGCAGGAAAATGGTGATGCTTGGAGGATGTCAAACCCCCAAGATAGCCAAATTTAGCATATAATAAATAATTCTTGCATCAAAAACAATATGCATAATACATTAGACATTGACATTGAAGAAATAGAAGAAATATCATATTTTTTAGTTCCAAGGAGACAATTTTTTTTAGGGAAATCTAGAAAACACATCACAAGGTCACACTATTCAACTAAGGGAAAAGAATATCCATATAAGGTCAATAATTTGGCCTCCACATGTGACAAATTTTTTAGATCATATTTCCCATACAAAGGTTGGGGAAATATTTTTTGGTAATGTTTTAAGTCAACTACAGTAGGAAACTCTCAACATTTTTCTTTTTACAATTGTGCATCAAAGGAATTAATTGCAGATGCTATCAAAATAGATGAATTGGGAAATGATGGAAAAGAGGAAATCATGGTAGATTTGTGTGTTTGTTGAAAATGGAAACAAGAAACAGTGAAGGAGGCCTCCTGAAACATCTTTCCCGATCCTAGTTGGAAAGTGATCACCTAAACTAGGTGGGGACCACACATGTGATTTTTGTCGAAAAGTCTATTTTTAGAAATATGGATCATGGACCGGGAGCTGCAGTATGCTATTCTTGGATGATTGGTCGAGTTGGTAAAAATATATGGATCTCTATTTTTAGCATTTAGGTCGAAGTCTATTTTTAGACTAGCGGGCTAAAAATAAAACAGTCAAATATTATTTACCCTTAATAATATTTGGACTCTAAACTTCAGTTTACTCTCTTGGAGCACTTCAGTTTGACCCCCGGAGGTGGGGCATGCAGCTGCCAGAAGGAAATACGCTTTTCCTATGGTTTAGTTGAGCTAATGCATGGTTGACTTCAGTTAGAGCTCAAGTGGCGGAGTTCGGTGGAGTTGATGCGACAGTTAATGGAGATGGCGTTCTGGTTAACTAGTTGAACTAGTTGTATTTAGTTTAACTGGCTAATACACTAGAGATGAGTTGTGTGAATTAAATATTATTTAATTCACAAATTATTAAGTCATTATTCAACTAAAGAACACATTAGTTTAACTCAGTGCATGGACAGTTCAGTGGCGACAAGTGAAAGAGGTAGATGAAAGGGTTGAGTTAGCTATCAATTGCGACATTAGTTGTGCATGAGATTTGCACCACACTTGGAGGAAATTACCAATGAAAATTGCGCAGTTGGATCCAGTGAGATTCGAACTTGGATCTCTATTTAGACCAGCCTTTATTGTGCAATAGAGGTAGGGCAAATAGTGGTTGATTTTTGAACCTGTGACTTGTTCAAAACCAAGCTAGTTTGTGTGTAGCTTTGTGAGATAGTACTGAGTACTTGTGAGGAGTATTGTGCTATGTATTGCTGCATGTTATCTCCATTATAATATAAAGAATAGCTGAGGGGTTTTCAGCTATAAGCTTTCCCCATACATACTGTGTTAATGTGTGTGATGAATTGATGTTCTGTCGCTTCTATTCCTTCCGCATCTGACGATTAATCGTAGAAGAGATTATGTGTTATGCATGCAATTCAAAATTGATGTGTGATCAGGTTAATCTCCATTGAATAAGTGATTTATTCAGCCAATTTCTACAGTGTTAAAGAGAATAGAATAGCCAATTTCATAGACGTTGCAAGATTTGATAGGAATAAAGAACCTCTAACAGCTATGGGATATTTAAGATTTCCTTTGATTGATAATTGTTCAAAGGATATGTTGTTAGGAAATAAAAGGTTCCTTTCAGTAATGAAGTCCAAATTGCACATAAGTTAATCCTATTCAAATGATGATACCGTCATTTTTTTCTAGAGAGGAGTCAAACATTTGTCCCAAAAGAATAAATGATAGATCAATTCCTCCAAACAATAATCCACTAATGATGTCAGATGATAATCTAATTACAGACATGCAATTTCTTCCATATGAAAAAGGTCAAACTAAACGATTGTTATCTATAGAATAATAGCAGTTGAACGATGTCAACTATCAGATATTTTTCCTTGCCTCCACCATAATGTAGATGGTGATGCGTGGGATATCTTGGTTATGAGAGAACACCTATCAACTATCCATGATGGGATTAATAAGAAAGATAATGGAATAAACGAATCTAGTGAGGATTTTCATTGCACACACACACAAAAAAAACAGCTAAATTCTATTTTTATCAATAATACGTCAAATAGAAGAAGTGGTCAATGGTATCAATGATCATGTGATACTTATCGCTTGTCCTCCATTTGAGTATAAAGACGAGGAACATGGTCCTAGCTAGATCTAGGAAAAAATGATCTGAGGCTAATTGACTTAATTTTGAATTCATAAATATAGATGATGAGATTTATTATTTTGATGTTGTGTGGAAAACAAGCTAAGCTAGATAAATATCATAAGATAGTCTATGTTTTTTGGAGGAAATAATTATAAATCAAAAGTCAAATCCATCACCTAAATATGCTTAAGAAATATAGTGAAGAATACATCAATAGAGGAATTGAGTCTGAATATATGGGTTTTGAATTGACATACACATTATTTGCCTCGTTTTCAATAACAAACAAATACACCCTGAAGAGCTTGTGGTAACTAATTGAAATCCTACCATTTCTTCCCTTAGTGATGTAGGCCCTATGCCTCAAGATAAGATTGAGTTTTTTCCTTTATTACATTCATGTTCTCTTGTTTTCCATCTATGCATTCTCAAGTGGGATGTTTATGGTTTTATTCAAGCTAAATATATTTTCATCTCTCTTCTGAGATAAATGATTTTGGTTTCTTTGTAAATCTGTAAGTTAATGAGTATCTGAAATCCTGGTTTGTCTAAGGTAATATATCACATTTAGATAATGTGGTTTCTTTCTCTCTTGTTCTTGTGAGGTTTTAAGGTTATAAACTATCATATTTTAGAAAAAAGAGTTTGATCCTATTTTGTTTTCCTGGTCTCTCTTTTTCTTGTCTACCTGTGTTGTTTTCTAAGATTTAGTAGTCATATCAATTCACATCTTTACTGAGATTTATGCTCATTTATTTTAATCCAATTATGCTGATGTCTTTGATACACTATTTTTGTTTTATAGGTTTTGATTTTGAAATCCCCCAGCTGAGCATCGGAACATCACTGAAAATGGTAACATTGGGCATGATTTGTGAATAAAATTGTTGATTTAGTATAAAATTTGTGGTCTGATATAGGTGTCCCTTATGCGGGTTGCTACTAATATGCTAATAAGATAGATGACATGATGAAGTCACATAGATTTTGCTAATTCTTCCTTAATCAATTTAAGAGAGAGGCTGAGAATGCTCAGAGTTTTTTTAGTGAACTTTTTAAATTTTTAAATTTTATATGTATACAAATAAAATCCATATAATGAATAATTCTTTTTGGAAAAAAATCTTAGATATCATTTAAAAAAAAATGTACTTCAATAATCATACATCGTGGAGCCAAGGGATGGCCATATTGTTTTCCCCTCCTTATAAATGTGCTTCTAACTTGTTGTGTTGTATGTTGGTTTGAAAACTTAGAGAAGACATTGTCATAATATCTATGATTTACTGTTTATTCTCTTTAAACTCGAATGTAATTTTATGGTAAAGTTGTACTCTTTAATTCACAAATTTTATGTATTAGAACGGTAAATTTAGAAATTATTTCAGTTTTCATTTTGTGTTTTCAAGTTAGATATTATTTTCAAGTTTTCATATTTCTAATTTTACTGCAATTTGGCAGACTAACCGTGGCACAGGAACAACCTCGGGACAGGTAAACAAATAAAAATTTCTCTTTCAAATTAGTTTCTTTATCTTTAACAAAATATATATATATATATTTCATGGTTCTTATTATTTTATAATATGGCATGATGATAGCGGAAAGGGGCCAGCCGAAAAACATATAAAGTGCCAACCTTCCTCTATATTTAAGTATTTTAATTTTTTAAATAATTGAAATAATGTTAATTTTTTTCAAATATGTAGACGTATAGCCATGGTGTGCGTCATGATTCCCTCAACAAGGATTATTTTTATTCATCCCCAAGTCAATTTGTTTTGCTGCGAAAAAATATTCAAAACGCAAACAAGGAACTTGAGCGTTTGATAGATATTGTGCCTCAAACACCTAAAATAGAACAAAGGATATTACAAGTTATGACCCAGCTTTAGAAATATGAGGTAACAACCAAAAATAAAAAATGATATTTTTATTTTTATACATAAGATCAATTGTGATAGGTTGATGTATAACTTTTACATTAACTAAACTAACAAAAAAAATCTTTCGTATGTAGTGTTTTCTACAACCTGTTAGCCCCGATGTTGGTGGTAGTGGGACACAAAGGCAAGATATTCCAAAGGAACCCCCTCATACACCTTTAGGTAGCAACCAAGAAACACACCCCAAAGAATACACACAACCAACAGCTGAACGTGCTGGCAGAGATGAGGGTGTTTTGGCTAACTTTATGATTGCATTTCCTAGAGCTACACATGTCACCTCCATGAGGACCATTTGAGGCATGTCTTTAGTAAACAATGAAGGTGTTCCTATAAATAAAATGCAAATCCCAAGTGAGTTTTAATATTTTAACTGTTTCATGTACTCTATCTAACACATATTTTATCATGATTATTAATATTAAATTAATGATAATATCTTTTTCTGTGTAGGAAACAATGATTTCTATAGGACCTTGGAGGGCAAGGCATTGTTAATTTTTGTACCAACAATATGCACAAGGTGGAATTCCCAAAATTCCAACCTCGAAAAAGAACTTCTAGATTATCTAGAAGGCCTTTTTGGGGTGAGCACATTTGATAGAATAGTGGTCGCCTGGGAAGTTGGCCAATATCTGAAATATATGTGGGACACTTAGAGGACTTACTTGCAAAATAACTCTAGATACGAGCACCCTCTCATGATTCCAGAGAGGGAGTGGAGAGAAATAATCAAGAACAGAAAGGAGAGAAATGCCAAGAAAGAAGGAAAAATGCGAACTAGACCCGCAAGGTAAATTGCAAATTTAATTCAATAACTTTAATTTTCTCTGTCTAAAATAAAAGTGTGATACTAACTGACTTTAAGCTTTTGATGATAAGTTTCCTAACATCTAAAAGGAAACCAAATCTAGGTTTGAAAAAAAAGGCCAGCACAAGCTTGTCTAGGGTGGCTACTTGAAATTAGCCGCAAGGATTGTAAGTAGCAAAACATATTATTAATTGTATAACCTTTCAACATTTTTGCAATCCCATTAAGTAACATTAAAAATATACAATTCAATTTAGGGTGACGACTTTGGAACGGAAACAATAAAGGAAGACAGAGAGATTGTTTTCCATTATAGCTATCAAGTTGTAGTTGAACGTCGTAAAATCTTGGGACAGGTCCCAAGATCCAGTATGCCTGATAAGGTAAAACGTTAACCTTTCAATATATTTTTTTGTGTCCATAAATTTAATGTCTAACAAATTTGTTTAAATGAGGGAGAAAAACTCTAAACGAGCCAAATAACCCATTTGTAGATCAGTGCATTGAGAGTCAAATATTTCTAGAACATGGTCCTCACATGCAACTTGAGCATTCTAGCAGGGACTAGACTGACAATGCTACTATCAGTGAGGCCCATGATGGTAATTACTTTCTACTTAAAAAAAAAATCTACTTAAAATTTTTTCTATTTATACATTGAGAGTTGTGTCCTTATATCGTTTTTTGTTTAAATGATAGAGAATGTGGTACTTAAGCATCCTACCACCATAGAGGAACACAGGGCAACGGCTCCAATGGTGACAACCGATGCACTAGGTAAATAATGTCATTGCAATTTTTTTTTATTAATATTACCGAACTACTTCATTGATATTTAAAAATTAGAAATTTAAATTTATTTTATTTTTTTTGTACTCGAAGCCCCGTCATTGCATGAGACCAGACATCGTGAGTACCCGACTAGGTCATCTATGCGGGAAAGGCACCAAACACAAATATAGAATAATGATGTTGATGATGTAGTTAGGGGATTTAGAAATAAGAAGAAGAAAAAGAAAATTTGATTATGTAAAATATTGTATTATTATAAGACAGATCATGAATGATGTAACATACTTGGAAATTTATTTGTGTTATATAAAAAATCATTTATAATATTATTTTATGCCACACACTTTCAATGTTTTCTTCTGTACTTTTTGTTGCATTTATTTTTAATTAGTTATTGAATAATTTTTTTGTGCTCATGTTCGTAAACAATCAAATATAGATTAGGTATTGGGTAATTGAGAGTGATGTGAGCGAGGGCGGGGGGAGGGGGGAGGGGGGGCATTAGAGTTTCTACCTTCACGTGGTTAGCCCTGTTCAGTAGAGAATAATTTATTGGAGCGATTTAATCTTGGAGAAAACCTCCCTCGATCCAATGTAGCAGCAAAAAAGTCATTTTTGACTTAGTTGCTACTCGTTCAGATAGTGGGAGGCTTGTTCCAAGTTTAGGCGACTCCAATAAATTTTTATTGAAATGAAGAGGAGCTTATTCAGGTATGTTTTGACATTTTGAAAATATGTTCTAACATTATCATAAGAATGCATCTTAGAGTAAAAAATACTACAAATATTACTTGTATTTATTGTATAGATAATTATGGATGTTGAATGACTTGGCAACGCAGGTACAAATAATCTTTCATCACGAGCAATAAAAACTGGTTGCATATCAGGGTTCCTAGACGTGTTACAATGGATTGAGGTAGATATTTCACTCTTATAATTGATTATGATAAGGAATAATGGGATAGAGAAACTGACCACCTTAAAGAAGTTTCTAGAAATAGCACATGTAATACTTTGGGTTTTCATTTGACATTATGTGTGTGCATGCGTGTCATAGTGATTGTGTGGTGTGCATGCTCCTTTTCACTGTTTCCATAAATTTGAAATTTTCATTTTGAAAGTATGTATTATTATCAATTTTGTTGTTTCTGGTGATGTTGACAAGTAGAAATAATATCTATATCCTGAATTTCAAAGAATGATTGTGTTTTTGTGGCCTAATGGTTTCTCTGTTATGGAAAGATGTTTGATGCATTCAATTGGTTGCAAATTGTGTCCAAAGATCTATCTGAGCCTGTATGATCCCACAAAGACCTAGACAAGGATGCAACTCCACATTATCACAAAGCTATCAAATTTTATTATAGCATGGGAAAAAAAAATTTCAACCAGGGTCATGTCCAGGGTAGTTTTTATTGTGCACTTGACCAGATTCGTAGTGTCACAATTTGTAAGTTCATTTACACTTCATAATTCAAGATGAAGCTTGTTCATGATTATGATCTGGTTTTCTATATGCGTTCTTTCCTCTATTTGATTGTCAGTTTGACCATGATTTTAAACATTGAAACCTTTTTTGTTTTTATACTATCAATATATTGAAATATACCATAGTTCATGAATTGAAGTTTCATGTGAATAAATAACATATTGTTACAATCATAGTTTAATGTTTTAGAGCATGTAAGGTTTTAGCACCATCTTTGTGGTTTACATCATATTTTTACTTAGAACCATGCATTTTGACTATGTGTAGGAAGAATGATGCTAGAATCATGTCCACATCAAATGTTAGTTTTCCCATTTGAGTTTCAATGGTAAAATATATGTCTTTGGTGCAATTAATTTCTGTGTAGTTGTTATGTAAATAATGATCACATATGAAATTTATTTTGATTAATTTGCATGATTGTTGGTTCTAATATTGTATATTGGAATCGTAGCTACAATAAGTTAACGTTCTTTATTCCTTTTAGAGTTTCACCACAGCCCCATTACTTCTATCAATTGATTTCTTGGCTATATAATTATCAACCTGAAACAGAAGAAATAACCATTTTCTTGCATGCATTTTTTGATTGGGTCACTAGCTAGGGTCTTTGTCAAATATATCAACCAAACATATTCAATCAAATGGCTTGACTTATTCAAAACATTGTATCAGTTTTTCGTGCAATGTACAAGGAGTAAGCTCCATCATTATCTTTAAAATTTATTTTTTCCAATTCAAAAATTGAACTTGAGATTTTCAGCCTAGGATGCTTAAAACACATTCATATCCCCTAATAGGGCTTTAGAATTTAATTCGAAATAGGATATTGGCCTCTTTTCTACTATTACTGACTTTCTACAAAGGTTTCCTTCCTTCTTGATGTGCAACCGAGTTCATGACAATAAATTTTGATGCCTTTTAATCTTTGGAGCCTAACATCCATACTCATATTGAATTTTCCATAATTTCGTATCATATCAATCATCAACAAGTATCCCAAATAACATTTCAGAAGTTCCAAGAAACTTATTTTCTGAAATCAAAAGGCTAGTATCTTTTCTAATGAGAGAAAAAACATCAGAAAGAATTTAAATATTTGATTCCTTATCTGACCTTAAGGGTTTCTTACTGATACAATTAGTCCTTTCAATCTTCAAGAGATATAAGGCATGTCAAGAAAATGTTTTCAAAATGATAATTGAGATTTTGATTTTAATACATACCTCGTATTGAAATGTGGATCTTTGGCCAATATAAGTTAGGTCGGCTTTCAACCCAATTAGGTCATCTTCCAGTAATGTATTATGTCCCTATTTTATGAATAGAACAAATATCTCTCCACACTTCTTTTGGGTGACATCAATTTGGCTCCTTCAGGAATTAAGAGGGGTTTCACTGCAGACATAGCTTAGCAAACATTACAGTGCTATATGCAATACTTCATGTAAACAAGGTATGCTTCAATGATGGACGTCCTCTATTCTGAGACCTTTATTATTACTAAATAATATGATTATATCATATTCACGCTTCTTGTTTATACCTCATACATATTAAATTTTACTTATAATCACCTTTACTAAATTTCAAACTTTGGACTTCGAGTCTATTTCCAGAGGTAACACTCAGTTTAAATCAAAGATATGAGACTTGATCCTTTTTGTATATGTTACAGAGATACAAGATTCCACATATGACTTCATATTGCCATAAATAAAAGCTTCAAACTTTACAGAGAGTATGATCGAACCTTCCAAGAGAAGAAATCTTGCTTGGACTTCACAAATATTAGAGACACTATTTACACAGTGAGCTCAGACCTCGAATTGATTTATAAATATATAACCATATGTTTCAGAACCTCGGACCTCACTGAGATAATGACCTAAGATTATATACATATATGATAGCTCAAACTTCCTCAAAGATATAGGCTTAGACGTTTTCATCTTTCCACAAGGATATTGAGCTCGGGCTTGTCACTTCTTAGTGTCTTCAACAATGTTTTTCTTCTGATACAATTTGGTCAGCTTTCAACTAGCAAAAAATGATTGAGCATGATAGGAGAAAATCAAATGAGAAGACTAGGTCAGTCAGGAGGACCAGTGATTTTGTGGTGTGCATGCTCCTTTTCACTATTTCCAGAAATTTGAAAGTTAGATTTTCAAAATCTGTATTGTTATCAATTTTGTTGTTTCTGGTGATGTAGACAAGTAGAAATAATATCTGTATCCTGAATTTCAAAGAATGATTGTGTTTCTGTGGCCTAATTTTTTCTATGTTATTGAAAGATATTTAAGACATTCAATTGGTTACATATTGTTCCAAATATCTATCTGAGCCTGTACGTTCCCACAAAGACCTAGACAAGGATGCAGCTCCACATTATCACAAAGCTATCAAATTTCATGACATCCTTACAAAGCAACTTGTCAACCAAGGTCATGTCTAAGTTCTTTTTTCTTGTGCACTTGACCAAGTTTGATGTGTCACATTTTGTAAGTTCCTTTACACTTCATAATTCAAAGTGAAGCTTATTCATGATTATTATCTGGTTTTCTATATGTTTGAGCTTATTTTTTCCTCTATTTGATTGTAAGTTTGAGCATGCTTTTAAACATTGATTTTTTGTTTTGTTTTCATACTATTAATATATTGAAATATACCACAGTTCATGAATTTAAGTTTCATGTGACCAAATAACATATTTTTACAATCATAGTTTAATATTTTAGAGCATGTAAGGTTTTAGCACCATCTTAGTGGTTTACATCATATTTTTACTTGGTAGCATGCATTCTTCCTATTTCGACTATGTGCAAGAATAATGATGCTAGAATCATGTCCCCATCAAATGTTATTTTTCCCATTTGAGTTTTAAGGGTAAATTTTTTTTTTTGGGTGCGATTAATTTCTCTGTAGTTGTTATGTAAATAATGATCACATATGAAATCATTTTGATTAAGTTGCATGAGTGTTGTTTGTAATATTGTATGTTGGAATCGTAGCTACAACAAGTTAACTTGCTTTATCCTTTTAGAGTTTCACCATAACTCCATTACTTCAACCAATCGATTGCCTGGCTATATAATTGTCAACCCACAACACAATAAATAATAATTTTCTGGCTTGAATTTTTTGATTGGGTATCTCGCTAGGGATTTTGTAAAATAGTTCAACCAAACATCTTTAGTCAAATAGCTTGACTTATTCAAAACATTGTATCAGTTTTTCTTGCAATGTACAAGGAGTGAGCTTCATCATTATCTTTAACATTTATTTTTTCCAATTCAAATATTGAACTTGATTTTTTCAGCCTAGGATGCTTAAAACACATTTATCTCCCTTGAGAGGGCTTTAGAATTTAATTCCAAAGAGGTTCTTGGCCTCTTTTCTATTTTAACAGGATTTCTACAAAGGTGTCCTTTCTTCTTGATGTGAAACAGAGTTCATGACAATAAATGTTTATTCCTTTTAAACTTTGGAGCATAACATCCATACTCATATTGCATTTTCCAGAGTTTCATATCATATCAATCATTAATAAATATCCCATATAAAATTTTAGAAGTTCCAAGAAACTTATTTTCTAAAATCGAAAGGTTGTTGTCTTTTCCAATGAGATAACAAACACCATAAATAATTTAATTACAAAATATTTTAGACTCCTTATATGACCATAAGGGTTTCTTACTGATACAATTAGTCCTTTCAATATTCAAGATATATAATGCATGCCAAGACAATGTTTTCAAAATGATAATTGAGATTTTGATTTTAATACATACCTCATATTGCAATGTGGATCTCTGGCCAATATAAGTTAGATCAGCTTTCAACTCAATTAGGTCATCTCCCTGTAACGTATTATGTCCTTATTTTATGAATAAAAAATAGATCTTTCCACACTTCTTTCGGGTGACATCGATTAGTCTCCTTAAGGAATTGAGAGGGGTTTCATTTTGGACATATATTAGAAAACATTACAGTGCTATATGCAAGACTTCATGTAAAAAAGGTATGTTTCAATGATGGATGCCCTCTATTCTAAGACCTTGAGTCTTACATAGGAATATAATCATATCATATTCACGCTTCTTGTCTATATCTCAGAGAAATTAACTTTTACATCTGATCACCTTTACTAAATTTCAAACTTTGGACTTTCGGTCTATTTGCAAAGGTAACAACTCAGTTTAAATCATAGATATGAGACTTGATCCTTTTGTATATGTTACAGATATATACTTACGAGATTCCACATATGACTTCATATTTCCATAAATAATAGGTTCAAACTTTCACACAAAGTATGATCAAACCTTCCAAGAGAAGAACTCATGATTGGACTTCAGAAATATTAGATACTTGATTTCCACAGTGAGTCCAGACCTCGAATTGATTTATAAATATATAACCATAAATTTCATAATCTTGGACCTCACTGAGATAATGACCTGAGATTATATACATATATGATAGCTTATACTTCCTCATAGATATAGGCTTAGACTTTGTCATCTTTCAACAAGGATATTGAGTTTGAGCTTGTCACTTCTTAATGTCTTCAACAATTTCTTGTTTCTTATCACATAATATATCATCTTCCAAATACAATCATAATTTTACAATACTATGGATTATATGTGAGATGCATAATAGACCCTACAATCTTAAAAGATTTTCAAACTTAAAGGTACTTTATGTTGCTTCAAGGAAATTCTTTAACATGAACCCTTCAAGAATACATAAGGATTTTGTTAGCAATTTTTTTTACTGATACATATCTCGTATTTGCAGAATCATCATACATGAAGACAAATTTATGCTCCCTTTTTCACACAATGCCTTGATAAAAAGATAATTAAGAATTCCCTTCCTCTTCAATCTTTCTCAACTTCCTAAACCAAATATGAGCCTTTTCTATATTTCTTCTGAGTATTTCTTGCATCTAATCAAACAGACCTCCTAATACAAGATAAGGACCTCGGGCTATCGTAGGTCAACCTTGGAATATTGACCTTCTTTGAACTTCTGAGATTTTTCGGTGAAATATTCGATCATATATATATATATATATACTTAGATATGAGATTAGTTCCATTCCAAGAATTACTTAGTCTCCTCTATGGGTATTTGGATAAATAAGACATAGAAATATTGCTCTCTTTTTCAAGATTGCTTTTATCATAGGTATTTGGTCCTATTTGATATAATTCGGCCTCTATAATGAAAGTTTTTTTTGTCACAGTGGTGATTTACCTTTGTAAGCAGATTCTAGCTTTTGATTAAGCATATTAAACTAGGTATTGACCCTATTGTAAAGACCTTGATTCAAAAATAGACCTTCATTCTTCTGAGATTATATTAGATTATATTGGAATTCCTTTTTTACATCTATTTTTTCTTTTCAATGTGTAGAATCCCAAATATAGGAGGGAAGGATATAGATCTTCATTTGTTACACACAGAAGTAACTACTTGTGGTGGATTAGAAAGGGTAGGGTAGACTCAACTTGTTTATAACCTAGATCTAATTGTAATGAATTAAACCTTTTTATATGTTACTTGGGCTACTATTAACATTTCAATATAATTTTAAATTTTAAATCCTGCAATGATGCCTCTTGCATTTGGATTTTGATATATTTGTGGATTTACTATTCCTTACCTTGTCTATTTGAGATCATAAAACATGGAATGAAATGCACTAAATTAGGAGTACTTATTTAGTTATCATTTTGTTTTGACGTGGTTATTGTTCACAAATTTGAATTCGTAGGTTGATATATGGGAAGAGCGGAAAGTATTTGGATCTCATGAGCAGAGTCTTAGGGAAGAAATGCTTGGAAATGATTGTCCTCCAACCTTTGATATCAATGGCAGAGGTTCGCACTCCATTAAAATAGAAAGAAAGAATCCAGGTTCCATGAAAATAGTAAGAGATGTTTGCCTTCTTATCTCTATTTCTCTTTTATCTGGAAAAATAATTTGATGCTTTTTTCTGTTGCCAAAATTTTTAAACACAATTTGATACTGAAACATTTTATATTTCTAAAAAATCATAGAAACTTGTTGTTGAAGGTATGCTAGATGCAATTTTCAAGTTTTCCATTATTGCCATATTGATGAGGATGAAATTTTGACAAAATGTAAGTCTTGTGTCAGACGTGTAGAGAAGATGGAAAAGGATGTTGAAATTGTCTGTGAAATAAGTAGGAGTATTAAAGAGCTCTTTTTGTAGAGTGATGCTTGATTGTCTTTTGTATTGTTTCTTTCTTATCAACTTACATTATGGCATTGATGTAAAGATCAAGTTGAATAATTCAATAAAAATTTGATACAAGGTCTGGGATTCTGGTTGCATAACTCCAAAACAAGACCATTTTAGTAGAGAAAAACATTAAAAATCTAGCTTTAGTTTCCATATTCCAAGAAAAATGAAAATTTTCTTATAAATCCCTCTACATGCTTTGGAATAACATTTTTTCTACTTATCTCGAATAACATACCACATAATGAATGGGAACAAGTAGGGGTCACAGGCATAGTTTGCTATAGCTGTCAAGTTGTGAAGCTGCAGGTACCAAACAATGCCCTTTGAAGCTCCACCATACACATTGTGACACTCCTTGCTCTTCTAAGTTATGTGTGGATCACTCTCATCTCGATAACCATGATAACACATTGTTCCTTGGATTTTAAGACCCCGAGTTATAATCTCTCTCTGCTTTACCTAATCCTCCCACCTCCAACCTTGACTCCCATTTGTACCTACACTGGATGTATTTTTCTATTACCATTGACAAAATTTTGTGGTCATTTGTTGGACATTAATAGAAATGATCTTTCCCTCTCATTCGTGAGTCATGAAAAATAGGTTAGCTTAAATTTCTTGCTGGAACCTGAGATTCAAAATACCATTCCCAAGAAAATATAACACATTGTAAATATACACAGTAGTTTTTTGTTATGTCTTTTGTAGCTCTTCTTCACATCATGTAAAAGCCTTACTGATCATGACTAATAGAAGCAATGCTTTTAGTCGTAAAATTTCTCCTTTCTTTTAAAATCATTAATTTGTCCCTTAATATTATTTCTCAAGTATCTGACAAATTATTTTCAATAGTTCTATCTTGACAGGCTCAAATTTACAAGTTCACGGTCCTTGATTTTCCAATTTTTAGCTTCCAATCTATTAAAAAATATTTTGATGCAACAAAATCATTCTCTACAGTTGTAGAGGTCATCTTGTTATATTCTTCTAAAAGATCATGGAGCTTTTGATTCTTACGCCAATTTTAGGCATGAAATTCACAATCAAGATTCTTGTATGAGTCATGAAAAATAATCTAGTAGTCTTGAGCCCTAGTCATATTAACATTCATTTTACAAAACAAAGCAACTTGATCTCATTTATGCCTAGTCAATTAGTATCATAATTTTAGAGTAGTCATAATGTTACTCTTGTAGTCTCCTTGATCAAATTTCCATTCCCAACCTTACCTGGGATCCCTTAGGTGATTTATATTGAATGATCTTACTAGAGTTTTAATCTTTGTGAGGACTTTAATGACATGGTAACTTGAATGTCTTTTGGGTTGTGGCATTCTGGTAATTTGGAGCAATTATGGTGATGGTAACCAATGTTTAAAACATGACAGGTATGCTTAGGTGTGAATGCAGGTACAAATCTTAAGTGATTTGACATAAAATATACCTTTGTGGTGTCTAAGCCAAAGATAGCAATGTTATGTAATGATGATATACAGGTGGAGGTGGAGCCCACCCCTGAACAATGGGCCGTTTAACTATGAAAAAAAAATTCATGAATCCTTCCTTTCAACAATAACAAACACATGGATATCTTATAAGAAGCGTTGAATTGGAGGCCAATTTTTTTTCAATAGACCATTTCTTTTCTTTAGATTTTTGCTATCTTCGTATTCATTATATTCAAAATTTTTGGTGTAATATTCACATTTGGCCTTAGCCAATATTATTTGTATATTTTATACTATATTTATAGTTTTGTTTAAGGCTAATGTAGTCAGCTCAATGTACGTCCATAACCAAATTCTTACCAAAGATATCTATGTAGGGGCAGAAGTAAGCCTGAGATGATAATCCACTTTAGGAAGGAACTTAAATTTCGCTTCTAGCATGATGCCAGTAGTTGATAAATGAGAACCGAAGATCAAAATTTAATCTAACTGTTGCATAAATTAATATGTTATTCAGGTTGTGCCTAGATAGGCAACATATGGTAGGAAAATTGTGGCTCATGCTAAATGAGAAGAAACTAGTTATAAAAAGTATGAATGTCTAGTTTATTATAGTTAGTTGAAATATTGGTGGTCACCCGTAAATTTTTGGAACTACTTTGATATGAACCTTCATCTAGATTGATAAAGTAAATAATTTTTCTCTCGTAAAGATATTATCTTTTCTAGATGGATATCATGGAATTTTATGGAGGTAATTAATTTATTAATATCAATCATGTACAACACTCATGGTGAGCCCATCCCTATTAAGGAAATTTGTGAACGTGTTGCCAGTTACGTGCATTTTTGCACACTATATTTGTGGTTAAGGTCATAATTATAATTCTATCAATAAAGAGATATGCAGTTTCATTTAACTTTATCTTCATGATTTTGAGACAGTATCATGAGGAATCTCTTGCATGGCTGAATTTGGAATTATGGACTGAGATTTAGGCTTTGTTTTTTCATTGAGCATGACAATTATCTCTTTTGGATCTGGATTTATACTTGGAGGTTATGATTGAGATGGGCCCCAACTATATATGATTGAGCCATCGGGAGTATCCTATGTAAGTTTCTTTGGTTCCAGTAATTTTCTCCTAGTAATCTTTTTGGTTCGAGTTATTTTCTCCTTGTAATCTGTTTTTTTTAGTTTCTTCTTTCCTATTCCATTTCACTATTTTGGTAGCATGTATTAATGTCATATATTAACATTGAAACTAATATTACAATAATGTAATACTATTATGAGACTATTATGTCATGTCTTTCATATTTGAGTTGGGAGGGCCTTTCTCTAATTTTGGATGGATTGCATTGATCATAGTAGTTATTGTTAAAGGAAGCAATTGAAGCTTTGAGACCTTCATAATTGTGACTCAGATCAGGGCATGTTGCTATTTGAAATGGGATTGGATTTGTTGTTCCCACTTATGTATTTAGAATGTCAGAAATTTGAAGCTATTGGCTTGTTATATGAAGATATATGTACTGATTTCAAAGCACACACTTGCAGTAGAGCAAATTCAAATGTGATGTGAGAAAGAAGCCAAACTCTTATGGACCAAAAATTATCTTCTCAATGGGATACTATCAACTTTATAATACATGCCACTAATGCCTATTACTTGCTCCTTTATTTTTCATAGTGTGCACTGATAACTGTGAAGATGCATTAAAATGCATTTTGTTGAGATAAGATCACAAATTAATGATTCATCAAAGATGACCATGGCTAATTTTTATGAAAATGAAATATTGCAGGAAATTATTATGTAGGTTTCCGTTCCATTAGTTAGTGTATTTCAAGTAGTGTTGTGATTCTTGTAAATAGATCTATTCAATTCTCTTTTTTGTAGCTTGTCAATTGTTATGTAGGTTTCCTTTCCATTAGTTAGTGTATATTAAGTAGTGTTGTGATGCTTGTAAATAGATCTATTCCACCCTCTTTTTTGCAGCTTGTCAGTTGTTTTCTATGAATTGCAATAAAAAAATTAACAAAAACCAGAGTCTTATACAATCTTGACACATTTTTTTTCTGGTAAATTATATTAGTCAAATTGCGATACAAATTTTACAAAATAATCTTAGTGCCTATTTGAATTTTGGATACAATTTAGCTCCTGAAACTGATAATCATTTTTCTTGACCTTTAAACTTATGAAACATTCCACTATTTGAGCATGCTAACCATTTGTGTAATATATATACAAATATTATTACTTTTGACTAGCTTAACAGTTGGCTAAATTATGGACAGAGAGAGGAAAAACCAACATGTCTCTTTGTTTATTAGTCCACTTTTTTCACCTTACCTACAAACATTCCTGAATTATATAGGTTCTAATCCAACTTCTCTTATAGATTGGATTTCAAATTGCCTCTTCCTCTTATGTGCTTCACATCCTTTATTACTTGGTTTCATTCCCTCCAAAGTTCATGAAATTAGATTTGTTCTGCAGCTACATTGAAGCAATTGTAGTTGACAAACAATTTGGTGGGATTGTATAATGTTCTTAATGTTAAATTTCTTGAAACACTGAAACTACTTAGATGAATTACTAAAAATAAGGCAATTGAAAACTGAAACCAAATTTACTTTCACAAAGATACAAAGTTTCTTAACAATCATTAAGCGGCAGAAAAATTCTAGATACAAAAACACATGTACACAAATTGACATACCTATTTACCCAGTAAACCCAAATGGGAAAACTTGCTTTTTGTTGTAGTATTTTATTGATAGTTCTTGAGCAATTGTATCTATTACAATTCACTGCCTTCTATAGCTATCAATCTATTTCTGAGAATACACTTGTTCTCCTGCTGAATAGCCTTGGTTTTACCTTCCAAATCCTAATCCCTGCTCTTATTTCCTTTTGCATTGGTAGCCCTATTTCCTTGCACAAATCCTCCTTTTGCCTAGCACAAATCCTAGCTCCAATTTTCTAGTGAAATTCCCCTATTTCCTTATGCATATTTTAAATGAACACGCCCTTGATCTTATAAAAGAGGTACCAAATTCTTACCGGAGATGTAATATTCCAAAAAAATAGCCTTAAGCTAAATGGAATATTATAGTTTTTCTTATCACTAGGTAGGTGAATAAATGGGTAGGAAGGCCCATAAGTCTCCTAAGAAGCAATAAAAACACTACAAGTGTGAAAGGAGACCTTTTTAGCAGCTAAATATAGCACCTCCAATTCTGAACAGGGGTTGGACCATGTTGATTCAGTCAACTTTGACCAAGTCAATAGCGTTGTCATGGAGGAGTGGAGATTAATTGAGGAATAACACAGTTTTGGAGGGAGATGAATCTCATGAAGGAAATGACCTAATTGAGAGGGGAAAAGGGCAAGCAAGCTTATATTCTATTTAAGGAAGAGGATGGCAGCCATATGAGCTCATTTTTAGATTATTATTTTGATATTGGTCTGCTTAGACTTTTGCTTCCTCTTGTTGTTTAGCAGGGTTGCAGTTTTGTTTAGCACCGGGTGTTCACGAGCGGGAATCCCACCTCTTTCCTTGAGAGGCCTCTTGGAAGAGTATTGTATTTATTTCCACATTCGATTTTTCAGGCCAAGCTACAACTTCCTTCATCAGCATAGTTTCTGGAGGTTATTGTGCTGTGTTGCAGGGTGCATCAGTTGAGGGGTTAGAAACCCACTTTCTGAGATATTTTCTCATAGGAGGAAAGTTTCCTTCTCTTCAGAGATAATTTTGGAGATATCTTGGGAATATTTCAGATATTTGGAACCAGGCCAACTATTTCCCATCATTTCTAGCACTGTTCCAGCTAGGAATTGTGTTATTTTTTAGGGAAGCTTTAGTGAGGGATCTTGTGGCTCCTTTGGACTGTTTTATTGTGATTGGAGGGTTAATAATTTCATGGGAGGATACCTTTGAGGGGATCTACATCATATCTAATATATTTCAGCCTTCTACACTCATGTACTTTATTTTGCAGTGAATCTTCAGCCATTGGGCTTTAGATCCCATCTTGTATAGAGTGTATTTCTGAAAACCCTTTCTGAGTTCTTTGTAGGAGTTTGTATTAAGCCTAGATCTGTATTGGGAATATCTTTTGAGGCATATAACAGCCCTACATATTTTGTACATACTTTTATTGTAACAATGTGTTTATAATTGCGTTGTAGCAGTATTCCGACCCTTTTTATTATAGCAACAGTTCAGATTTAGGTTTGATTGCTTATGGGAATCTT
This sequence comes from Pinus albicaulis, assembly GCA_034641835.2. Taxonomy (NCBI): domain Eukaryota; kingdom Viridiplantae; phylum Streptophyta; class Pinopsida; order Pinales; family Pinaceae; genus Pinus; species Pinus albicaulis. The sequence continues at coordinate 29,250 of JAXQQM020078013.1, read as the reverse complement.
GTTTCCTCATTGTATATGATTCGTTCCTCACTATTATGTATTGATTTTCTGATATAATACATGATGATATGTCTCCATATTGGTCTCCAATGTTATTGAGTTGATTTACAATACTATTTCCAGTTTGTGTTCATGTATTGCTGCATCCCGATTCTGGGATATTACAGTGGTATCAAAGAATAATCTTGGCTCAGCCTGTGGATCTCAGCCATTATGATATCAGGAGAATAAGAAGAAGGAGAGATTTAAATAAAATACGAAGAGAAGAGTCCATTATCTTGAGGAAGGAAGGAAGAGAGGCTCTCAAAGCTTCTTTTTCAATCTATATAGAGCATTAAAGGAGATCTCAAGAAGATGAGAAGAGAGAGAGAATATCCAAAAGAGTTTGGATCTAAAGCCAAATCTAAATTTTCACATGATTTGTGTGAGCATGCAGCTACACACTATGATTCACAGCGCATTTGTATTCCCAGATCTACTATGAGGGAGATGAAAGAAGCAGAAATGCCCTTGAGAGAAACTCTTAGTGATTATCTGCAAGAATATGAGTCCCAAACTAAGAAGTTTAGAGATCATATCACTTTCCAAGAGTTTTGAAATATCAAGGTGAATAGAATCAAGCAACATGACAAGGGTAGATATTTCCTATCTACTTTTTTTGGGTCACCACTATGTTTAGCTAGAGCTTGGGTGGAGGAGATACACACCTATTTGTAGCAGCACCAAGTTTCTAAAGATGAAACCATCAAAGCTACAACGCTGCATTTTGGAGGTAAGGCCTATGCTTGGTGGATAATTGAGTATTTTTTATTAAGAAATGAAAATATTTATTCTTATGCAAAGTTTACTAAGATATTATTGGAAAGGTTTGATGGAAAAAAAACAAACCAAAACGAACAAAACCTCTGCATATGATGGAGGAACCTATAAACTCAAATCCACTTCAGAAAACTATTGGAGAGGCTCACATCTTGCATAATAATTTGATAGAGGAAAGAAATTTGTCCCATATTCTTGGAAAAGAGGGAATGAAGATCCCTTTTCCAAAATAGGGTCCTCTTATTAAGGAGGTTACTCCCATTCATAATGAAGAGAAAGAGAAGGACAGGGGAAAAAACACTATCACATCTAGAGAATATCTAGCACCTCATGTAGAGGTAGATGGAGCTCTTGCTCCAACAAGAGGGATTCTTGTATATTTGCAAGGAATTCCCCAGGATCTCATATGTGGAGATCAAGGCATGATCAATGAACAACATGATTTTCAAAAATTGAAGATGGAAGCAGAAGGTAGGGAGGAAGGTTAGCATCACATGATGAGGAGAACACACCCCTATCTATTTCAGAGTTAATGCAAAGAAGAGGCATAATGATTTGTGCTGTGAGGGCAGGGGCAAAGTTTTCCATCCATGTGAGCAGTCTACTCTTGACATTGATGTCTCATTACATCAAGGCATTCCACCGGGGAGACCACCATATCAGGAGATGATGAGGGATGTTTCACATTGGATAGCACCACTCTTAGATCCCAGAAGGATGGACACTTTTGAGGGGTCTATTACAGTACAGAGAGTTTGGGGTAGACTCAAGGAGGAGGGAGACATTCCCCCTTTTTCAGCATTACCCACTCTCACTACACATACTGTGCTGACAGAAGTTGCTGTAGTAATGGAAGATGACACCTTCATGCTAAAAGGGAGCTGCTCCATGCATTTGGAGAAATAGAGGGTACTTACTTTGAGGAAGGAATCCTCCGTACATTGGATTATATGGAGGCCACTCATGCTTACATCGGCCAAGATCACGAGGTTCTTTTTGGATGGTAGCTTCTCATGGGAGGCCAACTTCCAAAAGTCACCACTTCTCTTTGAGCATGAGCAGCTTCATGATGGGCATGGAAGCACTTTGGACGATGAATTTTTCATGAGGGATGTCAAAGGAGAATACAGCAGCATGTGGGGAACTTCACATTTCATATCTTCAACATTGTCTCTTAGGAGGATTGATCCATATTGGAGATCTCAACTCTTGGTAGAGTACTCCAAGGATCTTGGTGCTTGCATGATTCTTGATGACCTGGATGGAGATGATAGATACATGGTGGTTGAGGAGGTCATAGATTCACATGGAAGAGACTTCTTGACTAAATTTTCTGAGCTCAAGAAGAAGCTACTACATGCAGCACATGTGGACTTTCTTTCCATGCACCTCGATGCATTTTATTCTTTGATGGAGGAGTTCACTTGGGAGGGCATCCAACATGATATATTTCAGCATATGGAGAGATTCATAGCCTATATGGTGATAGAGTGGATTTCACAGCCATTTCCCTACTCATTGGAGGTAAGGGAGAATTTTCAGTTGAGCCATTTAAGCTCAAGGAGCAAGGTACATGGTAGAGAAGGTACACATTTGCATTATGATTTACACTTCTTTACTTTATATGAGAAACATGTTGTATTAAGGAGGGTCATTCCTTCTTATGCATTATATTATGATGTTCTTGAGGCCAAATTTAGCATTGAGGTTGGCTATTTTATTGGTGGTTTGTGGGGGAAGCCACATGATTCTTGGTATGCACCATTGACACCACAATTTACATTCATGATTCCATCTTATGGGATGATTATGGAAGAAAAAAATTGGCTGGAAGGGAACTTGTTATTCTTTATTTTGAGGCAGGTAAGGGATGCACTGCACTGGTTCCATGTGTGGAACTATGATCCACTTTCCGGTTTTCATATGGCAACTTGTTTTTATTGGATTTTGCTTCCATATATTGTTGATGTTTCTATGTTCATGAGAAGATTTGTTTGGAGAGTGGGACAAGAGTTGGAGGTTCCCATTGGGGATATTATTCTCTCTAATTTACATGTTTCATGTTTCAGGAGAAATAATGGGCAAACCATGATGGCCATACTACTCTTTTCTTCATGTGGGAGGAACCATTTGGAGAACTTGAGTTTTTGGAGGAGGCACTTCATTGCCAATTTTTTTGGTGGGGTAACTTGGGCCATTCTTAGAGGCCATGAAATTTTTTCCCAAGATCAGCATCATCCCCATACATACCATAAGTGGAGAGAGAAACAACTTGGGTGGAATAATTTAATCTCTCCATACAACCCCAATACATTGCATGGACCGAGGGTTGAGGATTCTTTTGATTAGCTACCTAGAATGGCACATTTCATTTGGATGATAGCATGGGTTTGGGAGTTTATCATTTGGAATGAGATCCCCTATGATTTTTATAATTCCTACCTTGTGGAGGCCATTGGACAGTAAGAATGTTTCCACTTATACCTTCCACTTTTTCATGATGTGAGACATTTGGTTTTGCATACTTGGGAGGAAACATTGGAGGGAAAATTTATTGCATATTATTTTGGGTAGTGGTGGGGACTATTGATGAGGAGGCCACAAGAGGAGGAGGGGAGTAATTTTTCTCTCATTATACAGTTTCTTGAGGACAAGCAACATTTTTGAGGGGAGGACTGTAATATTCCAAAAGTTTAGCCTTAAGCTAAATGGAATATTATATTTTTTTTTATCAGTAGGTAGGTGAATAAATGGGTAGGAAGGCCCATAAGTCTCCTAAGCAGCAATAAAAACACTACAAATGTCAAAGGAGACATTTTTAGCAGCTAAATAAATCACCTCCAAGTGTGAACAGGGTTTGGACCATGTTGATTCAGTCAACTTTGACCAAGTCAACAACATTGTCATGGAGGAGTAGAGATTAATTAAGGAATAACACAGTTTTGGAGGGAGATGGATCTCATGAAGGAAATAACCTAATTGAGTGGGGCCAAGGGCAAGCAAGCTAATATTATATTTAAGGAAGAGGATGGCAGCCATATGAGCTCATGTTTAGATTATTATTTTGATATTGATCTGCTTAGACTTTTGCTTCCTCTAGCTATTTAGTAGGGTTGCAGTATTGTTTAGCACCAGGTGTTCCCGAGCGGGAATCCCACCTCTTTCCTTGAGAGGCCTCTTGGAAGAGTATCGTATTCATTTCCACATTCAATTTTTCAGTCCAAGCTACAAATTTCTTCATTAGCGCAATTTCTGCATGTTATTTTGCAGTGTTGTAGGGTGCAGCAGTGGAGGGGTTAGAAACCCACTTTCTGAGCTATTTTCTCATAGGAGGAAAGTTTCCTTCTCTTGGGAGATCAGTTTTGAGAGATATTGGGCATATTTCAGATCTTTGGCACTAGGCCAACTATTTCCCATCATTTCTAGCATTTTTCTAGCTGGGATTTGCATATTTTTAAGGGCAGCTTCAGTGAGGGATCTTGTGGCTCCTTTGGAGTTTTTTCTTGTGATTGGAGGGTTCAGCCTTTCATGGGAGGAGACCTTTGAGGGGATATACATCAGAACTGATATATTTAAGCCTTCTACACTCATGTACTTTAGTTTGCAGTGAATATTTAGCCATTGGGCTTTAGATCCCATCTTGTATAGAGTCTATTTCTAAAAACCCTTTCTGGGTTCTTTGTAGGAGTTTGTATTAAGCCTAGATTTGTATTGGGCATATATTTTGAGGCATATAACAGCCCTACATATTTTTTACATTATTTTTCTATAGTAGTGTGTTTATAACTGTGTTGTAGCAGTCTTCCGGCAGTTTGTAGTGTAGCAGCAGTTCAGATTTAGGAGTGATTTCTTATGGGAGGCTTGTTTCCTCATTGTATATGATTGATGCCTCTCTATTATGTATTTATTTTCTTAAATAATACATGATGATATGTATCCATATTTCTCTCCAAGGTTAATCAGTTGATTTACAATGCTATTTCCAGTTTTTTTTCATGTATTGTTGCATCCCCATTTTGGGATATTACAGGAGATACCTCCGTAGGAGTAGAAGTAAGCCTATGATGATCATCCACTTTGGGAAGGAACTAAATGTGAGTTCCTTCTTAAAGTGGATGAACTCTTAGGGTTACTTCTGCCCCCAAAAAAAAATTCTACATGGAGTGTCACAATTTTAACTAACTGATCCAAATGTCGCAAGTGTGACTAACTAGCCAAAATCAGCATCACTCTTGCGACAATACCCAAAATGTGTCAGAATAGTGACATCGTCTGAATACATCATTGGCACAGCGAAAGTACCCAAAAAGCATTACTCTTGTGACACTACCCAAAAAGTGTCAAAATAGCGACAGTCCCCAAAAAGTGTCGGAATAGTGACACTACCCAAAAAGCGTCAGAATAGTGACAATAAGCAATAAAGTTGTAATATTAACTAAAATAAGTCACGTGTAATGTCTAGTGTCACTCTACTGACAGTTATTAGAAGTTTTGGAATTGCGATGGGACAAGAAATGATGTTTTTCCCAACCTCAAAGTGTCGATATTGGGACGCCTATGTGTCACAAGAGGTACATTTTTGCCATCATAAATTGGGCCAGATGTGCTAGTGCATATAGTTTTAGATTCTAAAGATGCTAGGCTTCAAATTGACCATCATAAGTCGCAGGAAATTAGTGAAAAAGAAGAGGTTGTTTTAGAGCCTTTTGCAGATGATGATCTTCCTCCAGGTTCAGAAAATGAAGATTCTTTTTAAGAAGAGGAGTTTTTACTGGATCCTATGAATGTGCACATTTTTGCTACCTCAAACACAAATTTTCAAGAAAAAACCTCCCTTTCTCCTGATATTATTGAATATCCTATTGCCAATTTGTTGCAGCCATCTCGGAAGATGAATCTTCTTGTATTCATGGACCATGAGCACATGTTCAGTGGACACTTTGATTTTCCTATCTTTTGTTTCTTTTTCTTTCTCAAGGAAAGTGTGAGGAGGATTCAAGTAAGTATCCATTTGCTGGATTGGTTACACCGGAGGGATCGTATTGCATGATTGTATATATATCGTCAGTAGGTGAGAAATTATCATCAAGATTTGATGCCCAAGGATAAGGCCATAAGATCTCGATGGTCTTCTACCATAAGTAAGTTCATTCAGTAGTTAATTTTTTGATTCAAAGTCAGTTTTTGTTTCAGTTAGTCATGCGAGTGTTATTTTTTATTCCATTTCCCAATGGATGAGTCTACCTAGTCTATGGTGTTCTTCACACCTCCTAAAAGGAGTTTCAATCCCTAGCTAGATCCAATGTTAGTGTTTTTCAGTCACCAGTGATCAAATGCACTCTTCCAAGGCTAGTTTCTAAGGTCCTGTGTCAAATTCTATAGTTTCAAATAAATTCCCAAATATATTTTGTTCGCTGGATGTTGTCTAGGTCAGATGTTTCTCCATCCACCCACTCATGGTCATCATAAATTTCAAGATCATGTCATCCATTTAAGTGTCTAGGGTCATAAATCAGTTAACATACCATCATCTAAGTCATGTTCTTGGGCTACTTTTGTCTTGTCATCATAATGTCAATCATGTCATGTAATAAAGGAAAATAAGAGTCATTGTCTTTAGTCAAGTCACCTTCATTGGGAATTAGAAAAGTTAGGAAATAAAACAAAAGCAGCTTGTCCTTTTTGCAAAGAAGTATTCTACATTGTCAAAATATTTCAAAGATATTTTTCTCAAAGTATATATGATGTCACTAAAGGAAAAATAATTTTTTATAAGTTTTAAAGGGACATGAAGCTTCTCTTGAGTTCATTTCATCCTTTGGTTTTCAAAGAGATCCCTTCTCATGCTCCAAAAATCTCCACAATCATCCAAAGATCAAATTCAACCACCAAAAACTAATCCAGACTACTACACACTGCGTTTCTGCTCCTCAGTACATTTTTGGGGCAACCACGCTATGCTTCTGGCAATATGATATGTTTTTGGAATTCAAGCTCCAAAAATCCATCATAGGGATCAAATCAACATTTCTCAAGTTTTATATACTTCCAAGATAGTAAGTAAACATTCCTCACTTCTCATTCAATCAATTTTCTTCAGTAAATGTTGAAATCCCTCTCCTACGGTTTTCACTGCGTTTTTGGCTTTCTTTGTTGTTTGGTTTCTTTTAGTGAGAAAAATCTTGGTTTTTCTACCCTTTCACCTTCCTACACACCTCATACACTTCCCCAAACCATTTCCCACATTAATCTCCCTCATTTATTTCATTTTCCCCCAAAACCCTAGCCCACGCTGTGTTTTTGCAAAGATTATGGGTTAGGACTGTGTTTTAGCCTTTTTTCCCTCTTTCCCTTATCCATTTCAAGGAATTCCACTTGCATTGTGTTTCTAACTCACCACCCTATTTCCCCAAAATATTAGGTATTTTTCCCTAACTAAAATCCCTCTCATCTTTGTCCCTAAACCGACTGCATCATTATCCTCTGTTTTCCTAATTTTCACCTTCCCTTTCCTTCACATCAAGCTAGTGTTTTATTTTGCTGAAAAACATCATTGAAGGTGAGAAGAGAAAGTAAAATAAGGGAGGTCATCATTCCAGGTTTGAGCCATCTAATTTGTAGGAGATCAATTCTTCTCCCTATGTCAATAAATCCTTTGAAGACTTTGGTTGTTTAAGGTTTTGTGAAAAAATCCAAGAGGTAGGTTGTCATGCTCAATTGACAAGCCTTTTTTCTACTAGCTTTAGGAGAGATAACACTAACATAGTAGGGATTGAATTCAATATATCAGCAAATTATATAGCTTTAGAAATAGGTATCTCGAACCATGGAGAAATATGGTTAAAAGGGATGGATTTGGACATTGAGAACTATAAGTTTTTCTTAAAACCACATTACAAATATTCTCCTAAACACATATTTCCCTTTAGGAATTTAATTGATAGGTATGCCTCTTTGATGAAGTTGGTCATGAATTATTTTACATGCGAAGGGAGGTTATAAATATTGGAACAGTACCACATAAGGCTATTGATGCATCTCACTACCACCAAGCCACTCAGTTTTCCTCACTATCTATTGAGGAGTCTGGTCAAAATGACTAAACAATTACATAGTAAAGGAAAGGATCATCAAACTAATTTGTTTCACCATGGTTTGGTCAAGGTTATAGTCTTACATCAGCTCTCAGAAGTCAATATTTCTTGGGAAAGACTCATGAATTCAGTTGCTTCTATGCCCACTACCAGTCCACCAATCATTCAAAACATACCATCGGCATCATCAAATCCTTTGGAGGTTGGCTCTTGAATCAAACTAGCAGAGGTTCCAAAGACGCCAAGGGCTGAAGTCACTCAAAATTATGAGATGGGTGAAATAATGGCGTTTTCTCCTATGATCACTAAAGGTGTACTTTCACCTGAACCTATAGCTGGGCAAGTATTAGGAGAAACCATGGTGCAACCACCTATGCATGAGAGTGAGTCACCCTTGTAGCAACATGAGGAACAAGAACCTTTGGAGGTTGGCATGTCAGAGTAGGTAGAAAAAAATTTATTTTAGGAGATAATAATAAAAAAAGAAGTAGAGATAGCAGAGCTCAAGGATGGCCTCTCAATGGAAAATTTCATGATAACATTCCTACAATATGAAAATATGCTATTGAAGGTGAAAAAATTGCTCCAAAGAAAACCAAAGGTAGATCTTGAGGTAGAGAAAAGTAAGGGAAAAGGAGTGATATATGTTCATCAATTTGAAGACAAGGATGCTAAGATAAATCCAAGGATGCCAAGAACAAGAGGATTAACCAAGCAAAAAGAACAAGAGATAGATTTATCTCGTCCATTACGTTAGCAATTTTTTGATGATTTGATCGATGCTGAAATAGATCGAGACAAAGAGTTTTGGATTTACACGGTGAATGAGCATCTAGAGAAGTTCTGGAAGAAGGCAAAAAGAAACAATAACCTCCAAAGGCATATGGCAAGACACTATCACACCAGGAACCAAATCACCAAAATCATGGTTAAGAATTTGAAGAAAAAGCTTAAAGAAAACCTAATTAAGATAAATAAGAAAGAAAACTTGGATTTGCAAGTTTAGGCATCCCTATATATCTAGATAATCATTCAATGATGTTATGGACCAAAATTCAGCAAATTTTGAGCAATTTTGGTAATTTTTGTGATTTTGGGAAAATTCTGGAAATTTCACTCTTACAGAAGCGTAGCGTGGCCACACTACGCTTTTCTTCAAAAGATCCAATGGAGGTTTTATTTAAAATTTTGGATTCCTTTTGGAGTGTACATTCCAAATATTGTCTTGGTTTTTCATGAAACCTCCTAATTTTGAAGAAAAACTCAAAAAACACCCTAGTTTTCATGTTTATGCAATTGTTTTTCACTGCACTCTGTGCTTATGAAGTAAGCTTGGAAAAATGAAGTTTTGAAGGCCTTGCATGTGGTATTTTCTTAGTTTCAAGGTTGGGTTGGATAGAGGACATCCAGTATACCTTTTACAATATTCATATCAACAATAAGATGCTGAAAACTCAGCTAAAAATTCCCTCCATTTACATATTATGCTTCTGTAAAACTCACTACGCTTCTGTGAGGCACACGACGCTTTTGTGTTGGATGCTTTCTAGACAAGTTTCAGTGAAAAATGGTCAAATATCATGAGTTTTTTTATGGATGAGGAACTTTATTTATTCCCCTCATTTTGGAGGAATTTTTTAATTACTCAAGGCGACAAAGACTCCTCGTTATTAGCTAAATTAGGGGGGATTGTTTCTAACTTCCCTAAAAACTAGGAAATGGCTCATAGGCAGAGTCACCAAGTTCAGCGAACTTAATCAATTAAGTTCGAAATTCATCAAACTTTAACCCCTCCCGAACTTAATAAAAAAAATTCACCGAATTTAATCGTGAACATCAAAGGCAAATTCAAACCTGAATTTTAACACGAACATAAACAATTTTCTTTTTTAAATCGGCAAAATTCATTATAAAAATTCAGCGGCAGGGTTTCATTTTGTTTTTTTGGCTAAAAACCATGATTAACCATCGTCATGATTTCCTCACTTCTCCTCTTCTCAATCCTCAGTGGTTGCTCCTCTACTCGAAGAAGCTGCCACATTACAGCTCCAACCTCAGCCCTCCACAGTCCGCAACTGCTCCTCTTCTCGAAGACATCGCCACTGTGCTACTGCTCACAAGTCACTACTCACAGGAGTTCTGTGACTTGTCGAGATCCAAAGTCACCATCTCACCACTCAGCACTTCTCACGAGTCACAGCCACCAGGAGTCACGACTGACCGGCCCACCGCTGTGCTAGCTTCTCAAAGCCTCACTCACCACCAACCAGTGCCACTATGCTACAAGCCTGCCCTGCAATTGTGGAGTGTTCGGCCCTCGGCCTCAGCAGATTCCAGACTGTCGCGCGGCTACAACCGCCACTGCTCCAGCTCCTCTCGAGTCTCCAGTGTTTATTTTCCACTTCCTTGGCCCTCCTCTCCACTGTCGCGGCCCGCTCCTTAATGGCCCATAGTCCAGAGGCCCACTGTGCCACACTTTAGCTGCCAAGTAAGTTAGTTTAACTTTTTTACTGCAATATTTTTTTAAAATTAATTTTACAAAAAAATAAAAAAAATTAATTTACTTCTTACTGTGACTAAAAAAAAATGAAAATTTACTGTTTATACAAAATTTTAAAGAAAATTCTAGTTTATAAAAAATTAAACAGTTAAAAAAAAATATATGTTTACCAAAAATTTGATGTTGCAAAAAATTAGAACTGACTCAAATGTAAATTTAAAAAAAAATGCAAACATTTCAACCTTTACTTTAGCAATCAAAACCTTCAAATTTCAATGGCACCCTCAAAATCAACTGATGTAGCATGGAATTTTGTCAATAAATAATGGAAAAATATTTTGTGTCAGCTTTGTGGACATCAATTCATTGGCTCTTTAACTAGAGCAGTGGATCACCTTCTCAGTATTAGTAATGGAAGTAGAGGTGGTGTTGAAGGCTGCACTAAGATATCAGATGAAAAAAAAAACCGCAATGGAAAAAATCTATTTCATTTCAAAGATAGAAAAGGAAAAAAGGGAGAAGAAGAGGCAACAAATTGAGAGGGAGATTGCCATGTGTTCCTCAAACACCATTAATTCAATATAAAACATTGGTGGATCAATTTCTACTGCACTAAAAACAGGTGGAACCAAAACATTAAATCAATTCTGGAAACTTGTGGAAAGACAAGAAGTTGATGATGTTGTTGCAGAATTATTTTATGTGTGTGCAATTCCCTTTAATGTTTCCGGGAGTCCATATTTTAAAATTGTAATTAAAAATTCAATTGATTTTGGGAGGGCTATGTTCCTCCCATATCTAAAGCTTTAAGGACCACTTTTCTAAAGAAAAAAAGAGACAGAGTGATAGAAAAATTGTTTGAGATTAAAGAGTCTTTGAAGTATACAGGATGCATAGTTTTGAGTGATGGTTGGTCATATTTGTTTCATCGCTCATTGATCAATGTGCTTGTTTACAGTCCTCAAGGGGTACTTTTATTGAAGGCAGTTAATGCTGTTGGGGTTCCCATGTTTTGGCCAGATTGGCAAGACCAAAAGATGAGACAACATCAGAACCACTTTGGGGCCCTAGGATCTAGCCCTCCTGGACCCGGAGAGGGATCTCTCCAATAAACAAAGAATGATTTATCTTTGAAGCTCAAAATGAGATGTTAGGCTAGGTATGAAGCACAGAGGGGTTTTAAATGATTTGGTTCAAGGGTTTCTGGGTTGGTCAGGAGATCATAGACTGGGAAAGTAATGAGAGAAAGGAAACAAAACAGCAGGAGGCTTCAGCAAAGAGAATGGGCCAAGACCGTGCCATCCATTGGGCTATGGAGTCATGAAAGGGAATTACTTGCAACAACTAGCCGAGGCTTTCAAAGGGCAAGTCACCTATACTAAAGGATCTTTTTAGATAGATGATGGGATGGAACGTTAAGGAGGAAAGTGAAAGAAGGAAAGCAACCAATTTTCTGTCTATAGATCAGGTCAGAGGTCATTTAACTCCAGACCTGCTTGGACATACTCAAAGGCAGCTCTCAAAGAGACAAAGGGGCTGCTTATAGATAAAACCAGAGGTCATTTAACTCCAGGTCTACTTTAGCAACTCCAAGGGAAAAACAGAGATAAGATTACAAAGAAACATCTAAGAAGCAAACCCCCAAGTTCATACATCAGCCAGCAGGCAATAACATCCGCTGCACTGGTTAAACCCGTGAACCCACTCTTAGACAGCACATAGGGCGGAAAACATAAAGGTAGGGAGAGCAGACAACATAGGGCACCTAACAAGGGTGAATCCTATACCATTATTCTGATGCCTACTAGAAGAACATGAAACAATATGGAAATGTAATAAACAGAGTAAGAAAACATCACCTATAGTAATAGACCAGGATCCTGTGAAATGTGCTTTGATTAATTGATGCAAAACCAGTCATGTACAATAAGCTCAATGGCTGTTACAGTCCAGAATTCTCCTCCCAAACTATTACATACAAGCTACTCTGCTATTCCCTCCCACGACTGTTCTAACAGTCAAACTGAATCCCTCTAACAGCAGATGCCCAGCAAGACAACAACAACAACCTTTACAATGTGTTCTCGGGGATTTCTTATAGGAGAAGAGGAAGAGACAGAGGTAGATGAACAATTAATCAATCTCATTAAGACAGAATCGGCGAAAGTGTCCACGCCCATACTGCTTAATGGCTTTGCGGTTCTGTATGTACTCTGTAGACTGTTTGGAGGCTCTGTTAGGCCGGAAATTGACCTCTGATATTTCTTTGGGGTCCTTCCACTGTCCAGAGCCTTGTGGTGCCATTCTGGAATAAATGAACTGGATGGAAAACTGCAAGTCCCTCCATGCTTCTTTAATGCTACCTAAATGTGTGAAATGAGCCTCAATCAGTGTATTTAATTGTCTTAGGGCTCGAGAAGGCATGGAGGACGCTGTGGGAAGGTGTACCTCTGGAGGAAAAAGTCCTGCTGTTAGGTGGCGCAGTTATGACTTGCTGGTGCGCTCTTTAGTCTTCAATCAGTGCCTTAATCGTTTGAATGCGGGGTTAATGTTTGATTATGTCAATAACAGGTGTTAACCCCTTGAAACCTTCAGCTGATCGCTCGCAATGCTGAACTGGCCATCTCTGTACTACCTGCACACTTTAAAATATATCTGTTTAAAATCCGGGCAGTGGTGGCGGAATGCTGTGGAGGTGGTGGAATGGTGGCGGAAGAGTGGAGAAGGGTGGAAAGAACATAGAGCAGCGGAGAAATGATCAAAACTGTAAAGGCCCAAAGGTCGAACACTTGGGCGTAATACAAAGGAAAACACGAAAACAATGGAGCGGAAGCCGTGGAGGTGGGACCCAGTGGAGGCGGAGGGAGATTAGATCCTGACCGTTAGATCGGGGGAGGATGAACGGCCCAGATGTAATCGGGCAATCGCAATCGGAGGGGAACAGGGGTGACACACATTGAAAGTTCCGATTGCGATTGGGCGGAGAGAGCGTTGACTGTTGGATCGAGGCGGGGGGATGGACGGTCAGGATGTAATCGGAGGGGGAGACAGAAGAACTTGCGATTAATGCTGGACCGTTGATCTGCGGGAGGAATCAATGGTGGAGAACGCGATCGGAGAACTGGAGATCAGGGTTGCGATTAGCGGAGGACCGTCAGATCAGCGGGAGGACGGACGTTGGGGATGCAATCGGAGCACGGTGGAAAGGGCTTGCGATCAGCGATCGGGCGGGGGTTGCGATTAAGCGACAGCCGTTGGATCGCGCAACAGATGGATGGCTGGGATTGAATCGGCGCGGAGACAGAAAGATTTTCGATCAGCGATCGGGTGGAGGGTGCAATTAGCAGAGGACCGTCGAATCAGGCGGGGAGATCAACGGTGGGGACAACAATCGGAGGGGTGGGAGCGATTAAGCGCTGGCCGTTGGATCGGCTGGGAGATGGACGGCCAGGATATGATCGGAGGATCGCAATCGGAGCGCGATGCGATCAATCGGGGGTTGCACGATGCATGTTGCGATTGCGATAAGCACCGTGGACATAAGCACTTAGTCCTGGCGCGGGGTTATATGTGGGGAAGTGGTTAAGGGGAAGGGGCTAGGCCTTAGAATAAGGTCGGAAAGTGGGTTTTAGCCCCTTTTAATGGATTCTTAAGGTGAAGGAGGGGAACGATAGAGGGGAAAAGGGGGAAAAAGCTAAAAAAAGGGTAGGGGAAGAAATTAAATGGGATTTTGGGAGGATTTGGGGGGTAAATGGGGAAATAGAAGGGGAGAAAAGGGGGGAATAAAAAGAGGTTAAATGAGGGAAAAATAAAGGGGAGAGGAGGCCTTTGGGCATTTCTTCACATAACAGAGAGGCTTTAAAAGGGGAACCAGCAGAGGGGATTTGATCAAAGGATAAAAGACACAAAGAGGCTACAAGGAGACTGTGTTTTCAGAGAAAATGCATTCCTTGAAGACTCAAAAATAATTTAGCCCCCTATTTGCTTGTCAAAAAATTTATAGGGGGGCTAACAGTGGCTCCACATGGGGATGGCTTCTTCTTGAAGGAGTCAAGAATTCAGAAATTGATCTCTTGGTGTAGGCCAGATGCCTTCTGCTTTAACCATCCTTTTCTTTCCTTGATCAGCTGCCACAAACTATGAAGACAACATATCAGCAATAAAATTCTCCCACACAACTACCTACCCATACTATAGTCCTAACATTTTTTCTTCTTGGGTGCATTCGGACTTGCAGACCCTTTACATCATCAATTTTTACAAACAGGAAAAATAAACCTATTCTACCTCTACCTTTATTACTCCATGAGACCAGATTAGACTGTTGGCCTCATATGTTTCTCTACCTACACTACTACCTGCTAGGATTGGACTGTCTAGCAGGTTTCTTTTCTACATTCTAAGACAGAAAATGAAACAACTAACCTACTTGCTCATAGGCTGAGCTTTATTGATCTTTTCCTACCTACCCTACCCTAACTGAAAAACTCTGACGGTTTAGGTGATGCATTAATGCCAATGCAGCCAGTCAAGTAATAGCAAAAAAGGATATGAGCACTGACTGCCTGTCAGAGATAACCACAGGGTGCTCTGCATGTGGTCCTTCAAAACTGAAGTCACCATCAGTGGTGACCAATTCTGATCTATTTGGCTCTTGCAAAAGATTGATGCTTGTGGAGCTGACCCAATCAGGGCCTCCATGTGGTCTGCCACAGGGTCAACAAACTCATGATGTAAACTTTTTCCTTTAAATCCTACCATGACTGATAGGCAGTCTGCATCCTGGGGAGATTCAATCACTGCATCTGTAGTGAGGCCTTTGTAATCACACTCCTCCTCTTCCTGGTTGGGAGTATTTTGCATATGGGCATCGACTAGGAATACATCCTCTTCCTCTGGATCAAGGCCGAGACGCCTACGGGGAAAGAGATCTCGCTCATCTTCAATGCAGCTTGAGCTAGAGGGCTCATTATATTCAACAGTGCTGTCCTCTAGTACCACAAGTCAGTTCTGCTACAACGGGCTAAACTCTGTGAAAAAATCAACATATTCTTGAGCGGGGGCTTCTTTGATCACCTCAATCCCTTCGGGAGAAGGGTCTGGATATTCGTTCCGCTCAAGACTTCCCTCATCTCTTTTCTCCTCGTCCTCTGCGCTGAAGAGCTGCTGGCCTCTGTCTGCTTGGAAAGTATAACTGATGTTCGGATATAAAGCAGATAGAAGATTCAATGAATCTTCGTCTGCTATCATTCTTTCAACACTTTCTCCATCAGTATCATAGATGGCCGGCATTAGCTCATTATTTTCTTGAAGTTGATGGTCGTAGTCTTCCTCCCATGAGACCTTTGATGATGGCCGTGCAAGCTCGGTTTCCCTTTGGAAAAACTCATCGTCAGAAATATCCACATCAGAGAAATCATAATTGTAAGTATTGTCACCCATCAAATCTTCAGGACTCTCAACAATTCTTTCTTCAAAATACTCTGCAAGTTCATTTTCTGATTCAAGCTCTGGTTCATCATACATGCTTGGCATGCGACTTCTGTCTTGCAGAGATCTGATTTGTCTTTCTCGAGGACGAGGGGCAAGTCCTTCCCAATCACCCCCTCTGGTTTCAGCCTCATATTCTGGCTCTTTTACATTTAGCAAGGAGTAGGCAGTCTCTATCAGTCTTTCCAGCTTGTTCTCTAAAGAGATATGCGCTATTTGCTCTGTTCGGTCCTTCCTTGCTGCTTTTAATCTCTCTTCCCTGCACTGTATGTTGTATTCGATAGTGATTGCTATATCCTGCATTTCCTCCAGGCTCAAAGGCTCTTTTTTCCTGATATGGAATTCCACCTCGGGGTCAAAAGAACTTGGATAGTGCAATAAAGCCCATCCCAAAGGTGGTTTTATATCAGAAGGCATTGCATCATATACCTTATTGAACCTGGCTGAAAACTCTTGCACTGTCTCTCCTGGTTGCCTTCTCAAATTTTGATATTCTTTTAGGATGAGGAGAGCATTCTTCGGGGCCGCCCATCTATCAAGGAAAACTTGAGAAAACTGATGGAAGCAGAAAATGCTTGCTTCTGGAAGGCCTTTGAGCCAACTCTTAACATTTCCTTGTAACGACAAAGCAAACATCCTAATGCACACATCATCTTCTTCTATTTCATACAGCTTAAGTAAATCCTCCAGATTTTGAACATGTTCTTCAGCAGAGGACCCTTTATTTTCCCCATCAAAATGAGGCAGCTGGTTTATTAATTCTGTAGGCAGGGGTTGGAAGAAGAGAGGTAAAACCAGAGGCTTATATATTTCTATGACCTTTGTAGGTGTGGGTGATGTAACAATAGGCTCATGGCTACTTGAAGCTTCTTGCAGAGTGGGAGATACAACATGAGCTTCTTGTTGCACCAGGTTTTTCACAGGAGTATAGGTCTGCTCATGGTCCGAAGACTGAGGCTTGAGATCTTTCCCATTCTCATCATGGGTTTCATCTTTGTACACTTGATTAGGCTTAAAGTAGGACAGAACATAGTGATAGACAAAAACAATGAATCCTTTAAACCAAATCCAACCAGTATGTTCTACCCTTCCATGAGGTCTGGCCATCTTTCAGGTTCTTCCTCCAGTGGAGTCTTCTAGGATTATGGAGTGTGGAGTCGCCAGGTGGATGAATTTGACTATTTGGGGTAGGCTGCTGTCCACCATCAGCAATGAGAAGCCAATCTAAAGGCAAAGTGGTCCGTTCCCCAGTGGAGTCACCATTATGTTGGTGACGACAATGGGAAATAGACCAACTATCAGCGGTTCTTGACTCTCAGATTCGTCCCCAGCGGAGTGGCCATTATGTTTGGGTTCCCATGTTTTGGCTAGATTGGCAAGAACAAAAGATGAGACAACATCAGAACCACTTTGGGGCCCTAGGATCTAGCCCTCCTAGACCCGGAGAGGGATCTCTCCAATAAACAAAGAATGATTTATCTTTGAAGCTCAAAATGAGATGTTAGGCTAGGTATGAAGCACAAAGGGGTTTTAAATGATTTGGTTGAAGGGTTGATGGGTTGGTCAGGAGATCATAGACTGGGAAAGTAATGAGAGAAAGGAAAAAAAACAGCAGGAGGCTTCAGCAAAGAGAATGGGCCAAGACCGTGCCATCCATTGGGCTATGGAGTCATGAAAGGGGATTACTTGCAACAACTAGCCAAGGCTTTCAAAGGGCAAGTCACCTATACTAAAGGATCTCTTTAGATAGATGATGGGATGGAACGTTAAGGAGGAAAGTGAAAGAAGGAAAGCAACCAATTTTCTGTCTATAGATCAGGTCAGAGGTCATTTAACTCCAGACCTGCTTGGACATACTCAAAGGCAGCTCTCAAAGAGGCAAAGGGGCTGCTTATAGATCAGACGAGAGGTCATTTAACTCCAGGTCTGCTTTAGCAACTCCAAGGGAAAAATAGAGATAATATTACAAAGAAACATCTAAGAAGCAAACCCCCAAGTTCATACATCAGCCAGCAGGCAATAACATCCGCTGCACTGGTTAAACCCGTGAACCCACTCTTAGACAGCACATAGGGCGGAAAACATAAAGGTAGGGAGAGAAGACAACATAGGGCACCTAACAAGGGTGAATGCTATACCATTATTCTGATGCCTACCAGAAGAACATGAAACAATATGGAAATGTAATAAACAGAGTAAGAAAACATCACCTATAGTAATAGACCAGGATCCTGTGAAATGTGCTTTGATTAATTGATGCAAAACCAGTCATGTACAATAAGCTCAATGGCTGTTACAGTCCAGACTTCTCCTCCCAGCCTATTACATACAAGCTACTCTTCTATTCCCTCCCACAACTGTTCTAACAGTCAAACTGAATCCCTCTAACAGCAGATGCCCAGCAAGACAACAACAACAACCTTTACAATGTGTTCTCGAGGATTTATTATAGGAGAAGAGGAAGAGACAGAGGTAGATGAACAATTAATCAATCTCATTAAGACAGAATCGGTGGAAGTGTCCACGCCCATACTGCTTAATGGCTTTGCGGCTCTGTATGTACTATGTAGACTGTTTGGAGGCTCTGTTAGGCCGGAAATTGACCTCTGATATTTCTTTGGGGTCCTTCGACTGTCCGGAGCCTTGTGGTGCCATTCTGGAATAAATGAACTGGATGGAAAACTGCAAGTCCCTCCATGCTTCTTTAATGCTACCTGACTGTCTGAAATGAGCCTCAGTCAGTGTATTTAATTTTCTCAGGGCTCGAGAAGGCATGGAGGATGCTGTGGGAAGGTGTACCTCTGGAGGAAAAATTCCTGCTGTTAGGTGGCGTAATTATGACTAGCTGGTGCGCTCTTTAGTCTTCAATCAGTGCCTTAATCCTTTGAATGTGGGGTTAATGTTTGATTATGTCAATAACAGGTGTTAACCCCTTGAAACCTTCAGCTGATTGTTGGCAATGCTGAACTGGCCATCTCTGTACTACCTGCACACTTTAAAATATATCTGTTTAAAATTCGGGCAGTGGTGGCGGAATGCTGTGGAGGCGGTGGAATGGTGGCGGAAGAGTGGAGAAGGGTGGAAAGAACACAGAGCAGCGGAGAAATGATCAAAACTGTAAAGGCCCAAAGGTCGAACACTTGGGCATAATACAAAGGAAAACACAAAAACAATGGAGCGGAAGCCGTGGAGGTGGGACCCAGCGGAGGCGGAGGGTGATTAGATCCTGACCGTTAGATCGGGGGAGGATGAACGACCCAGATGTAATCAGGCAATCGCAATCGGAGGGGAACAGGGGTGACACACATTGAAAGTTCTGATTGCGATTGGGCGGAGAGAGCGCTGACTGTTGGATCGAGGCGGGGGGATGGACGGTCAGGATGTAATCGGAGGGGGAGACAGAAGAACTTGCGATTAACGCTGGACCGTTGATCTGCGGGAGGAATCAATGGTGGAGAACGCGATAGGAGGACTGGAGATCAGGGTTGCGATTAGCGGAGGACCGTCGGATCAGCGGGAGGACGGACGGTGGGGATGCAATCGGAGCACGGTGGAAAGGGCTTGCGATCAGCGATCGGGCGGGGGTTGCGATTGAGCGACAGCCGTTGGATCGCGCAACAAATGGACGACTGGGATTGAATCGGCGTGGAGACAGAAAGACTTGCGATCAGCGATAGAGTGGAGGGTGCGATTAGCGGAGGACCGTCGGATCAGGCGGGGAGATCAACGGTGGGGACAACAATCGGAGGGGCGGGAGCGATTAAGCACTGGCCGTTGGATCGGCTAGGAGATGGACGGCCAGGATATGATCGGAGGATCGCAATCGGAGTGCGATGCGATCAATCGGGGGGTGCACGATGCATGTTGCGATTTCGATAAGCGCCGTGGACTTAAGCACTTGGTCCTGGCGCGGGGTTATATGTGGGGAAGTGGTTAAGGGGAAGGGGCTAGGCCTTAGAATAAGGTCGGAAAGTGGGTTTTAGCCCCTTTTAATGGATTCTTAAGGTGAAGGAGGGGAACGATAGAGGGGAAAAGGGGGAAAAAGCTAAACAAAGGGTAGGGGAAGAAATTAAATGGGATTTTGGGATGATTTGGGGGGTAAATGGGGAAATAGAAGGGGAGAAAAGGGGGGAATAAAAAGAGGTTAAATGAGGGAAAAATAAAGGGGAGAGGAGGCCTTTGGGCATTTCTTCACATAACAGAGAAACTTTAAAAGGGGAACCAGCAGAGGGGATTTGATCAAAGGATAAAAGACACAAAGAGGCTTCAAGGAGACTATGTTTTCAGAGAAAATGCATTCCTTGAAGACTCAAAAATAATTTAGCCCCCTATTTGCTTGTCAAAAAATTTATAGGGGGGCTAACAAATGCAATAGATCAGGTGAAGACATTAGAATTTATTTTTGGAATTTTAGATGAAGCAATTCAAGAGGTTGGGGAGAAAAACGTGGTCCGTGTTATTAGAAATAATGCATCAAATTGTGTTGGTGTAGGGAAGAGGATTATGGAAAAGTATAATCATATTTACTAGACCCCTTGTGCAACTCACTGCTTAGATTTGATGTTTCCTGATTTAGCCAAATTTCCTTGGGTCAATGAGACACTACGAAGAGCCAAAAAAATTTCAAACTTCATCATCAACCATCGTCTCACTTTGAGCATATATAGGAAGAATTCATCTAAAGAGTTGTTGAGGTCTTGTGATACAAGGTTTTCTACTTTTTATATTACTCTGAAAAGAGTTGGTGAGTAAAAATCAAGCCTTAGAGATGTTTTCTGCAATACTAAGTGGGAGAGATATCCCCTTTCAAAAAAAACTAAGGGGAAATATGTTGAACAAATAGTGTTCAATAATGGCTTTTGGGAAAATTCAAACAAGGTTTTAAAAATATGTGGCCCAATTTTTAATGTGCTCCGCATGGTTGATGGTGACAAACCTTGCATGGGTTTTGTTTATGAAAACATTGATCGTTGCACAGGGGTCATTACAAGTGATTTTAATAATGTGGAAGCTAATTACTAGGAGATATGGGAAGTAATTAATCAAAGATGGAAAATGATGCAGAGTCCATTACATGCAACAACATGTTAATTGGACCCTATATTGTTTGGGTTATCAATACACAGGGATGAAGAAGTCATGAATGGACTTATCCAGGCTATTGAGAAGCTAAATCCATATCCAACAATTTCAGGTTTGGTCAAACCTCAGTTGAGGGCATACAGGTTATAAGAAGGGCTATTTGGTACACGATCAGCAAATTATGATAGGAGTAGAAGTGATCCAGCAGTATGGTGGGATTTGTATGGTCCAGGCGCACCAGAACTGCAAAATTTTGCAATTCGTATCTTATTCAAGGATCAAGTGCATCAATGTGTGAAAGGAATTGGAGTTCCTTTGACCACATTAATTCCAAGAAAATAAATAGATTTTTATCTGGAAGATTAGAAGATCTTGTGTATGTTCGTATTAACTTGTAGTTGAATTTGAAAAATGTGTCTAAAGAGTCGTGCAATTCCTCTACTCCATGGATCGATAATGTTCCTAATGCATCAAGGGTTGAAGCTGATTTTTACAATGATAGTGACATTAATAGGGAATTGAGTGATGAATCTGATGCTGAGGCATCTAGTGGATTCACAACCCCTACTGCTCTTGATGATATAGAACTTTTTGATATCACAAGTGGGCCACGAGAACATCAAGAATAAAACTTGTGTTCTTGTTTTAGACTTCTAGATTACTTTTTGCTAGACTTCTAGTTTAATTTTTGCATGAACAATATTCTAAAACTGCCAAATTGCTTTAAAGTTTATATATTTTGAATACTTTTTTATCGGATTTTTTTCAATATATGAAATCTGATATGGCCCATGGTTTCGTTGAATTTGATATTTGAAGATCACCTACTGTTAACGTCTATGATGAATTTCTCACCTTGTTTACTATGTATGGAAGACTAAATTTGGTTCTTTATGGCAATTTGGCACTCGCTTTCATGGTTTATGTGTGGAGATTATGTAATAATCCTATCATCTATGTGTTTGCAATGTGCATTATGCACTTTGAAAATTGACATGCTTATTTATTTATGTGCATCATATTTATCTTTCAACATGCTTAATATATATATATATATTTCAAATTTCTATATGTCAAATTTTATGCTGAACTTTATCGGAAAAATTTTAGGTGTCGAACATTATTCGAATTTCAATGTCGTCGAACTCGAACACGAACACGAACCTGGTGACTTAGCTCATAGGGTGCATTTATGAAGTGTTTTGGATCATGTTTCAACCCATTGAGGTGGAATTTTCTCTATTTTCTATATGTACTCCAACTCAAGTCTTTTTAGAGGTTGGATAGTTGATATTGCAGTGTGGATCTTATGTACATCTTTTTACAGTGAAATCAAAGACATGTTGCAGCTATAATTTTGGGACTCCAGTGGTATGTTTATTATCATTGTTTTTTCTTAGTAACACCATCAAATTTAATTTTTATGATTTCATGAAATCACATGTATGATTCTATATAATAAATATTATGATTCTATAAAATGAATTCTTACTTTTTGTGCTCTATTTTATAATATTTTCATAAATTTTTTCTTCTTCCTTTGATGAATGAAATCATGTAATATGATCATTATGATTCCCTCTCTTTTAAAACCCTATACCACAATGAAAATTTAAGTATGCTTCTAATTATACCTACCTAACCTCATTTTCATCTCTATAGTTGTTCATTTGAAATGAAACATAAAACCTACACCTCATTCCTAGACTGACACTCCTGTCCAGTGAAATTCAAAACAAAACCCTATTTCACCGAGCTTATATCTAGCCTAATATAATTTCCTTTCCATTCACCTCATTGAATGTGAAATTTAAATTTAGAGAGCCCTCTGTGTTTTGGTAGGGATAGCTACCAAATCTAAATATTGGTTTGAGGTTATCTCCTTCAGTCTCCTTTCTCAGCCTTGGGAAACGGAGGCAATGATAACAAACCAGAGCCTATTCTACAAGCCAAACCTGATTTGATATGATCAATAGAGTTCAAAATGGCTCTCCAGACTGATGATATATTGGTATTGTTCCAATGCCAAATCCTAATCCAATCAATAGGATGAAAAGTGTTGTTGTACTTCTGGATGACAACCTTAGTCCATAAGTTCTCAACTGTAAGAATATGACATCCCAATTTGGATGCTAATGCTTTGGAGAAAGTAGGGATATATATTATACCCCATCCCCCCCACTTCTTGTTCAGTGATATAAGATTCCATCTAGTCTAGGCAAAGGTATGTCCATCTTTTGAACCCTTTGTTAGGTCCCTATATCACTAGTATAGCCCCTTATTATTGTTAGTGTAAACCCCTTATTTTTATTTTTGTACCCTTGTAACCCCCATTTTGTTATTATTGTTCCCTTAAATTATTATTGTTAGGTCGGCTAGGATTACATTGTGGCCCACTAGGATTACATTATGGCCCCATGGACTCCTATATATAGAAAGGAGGTTTTGTAAATTGTATCATCCAAGAATTGTTCATTTATGTAATGTATTGGAGGTTTCCTCCTCGAAGTGGCTTATTTCTAAGGCGTTGATATCTCTTTTCTTCTATTTTTGGAGCTGGTTACACAACATTTGGTATCAGAGCTTTGGATTCTAGGGTTTCGCTGCTCCAAACAGGTCATCGTGGCATTTTCGCTATAACTTTTTTCTACGAAGTTTCAGAAGCTGAAATTTTTAGGGTGCGAAGAAAAAATCCTGAGGAAGCTTGTATAAAAATTTCAAAGTTTGGTTCGCAATAATTTCGGAGATATGATCTGTGGAAGTCAGGTATTTTTTCAGGCTCCTAAACAGGTCATCGTGGCATTTGCGCTATAAATTTTTTTCTACGAAGGTTCAAAATCTGAAATTCATATGGTGCGAAGCTGAAATCCTGAGGAAATTCATCAAAAAATTTCAGAGCTTGGTTCGCAATATTTTTGGAGATATGATCTGTGGAAGGTAGTGCTTTTTCAGGCTCCTGAATTTCATCTCAAAGAGGTGATCGTGGGAAAAGTTCAATAACTCTCTCTCTGGAGATTGGATTGGAGTGCCGTCAAAATTGGTCGCAAGTACACGGCCTTTAGTTTATTGGCTATCAATTTTAGAGACAAAGGACAAAACAGTGACACGTGGCAAGTCGTACAAGTTCGCTCTACTGAACCAGTCCAGAATTAGGTCATTGTGGGAGATTGGACACAACTTTGTCTTGGAGAATCCAAATCAAGTCAGACCTATGGCATTTGAAAGAAGCTTCAGAGGGCTACTACAGGGCTGAATTTCAGATATCGAAGATTTTCAATTACAGATATAATTCAATTTCAATATCGAGCTCCTCAAAGCTAGTAAAAGGTGTGTATTTTTTTTCCGAATTGCATAAGTCTTGTTTGAAGAATCAAGTTGAATTGATTCCAAGGGCATCTTGTAGAATATATATCAATATTGGATTCTAAAATGGCCCCTAGAAAGAATTCAACACCCATTAAGCCTTCATAAGGCTCTACTATGACTCATGAAGATGAAGAATTGCAACATGATCTATCAAAATTACAAGAGCAAATGCAACAAATTTCACTCTCGCAAAAAGCAACAAAAAATGAAATGGAAGTTTTGAAGAAAGGCGTGGAAGTGAATTTGGATGACATGGAAGCTAAGATCGATGAGAAAAAGGAAAACATGAAGAATTTTCTAAAAACAGACATGGAAGGTTTGACAAAGTTTATACAAGAAAGGTTTCCTAATGGTGAAAAGATAGTAGAAGAACCTCATGATGAGAACAAAATAAATGTTAATTGTGATTTCATAAACTCTAATGTTGGCGGGAAGAACCACCATATTCCAAAGATGGATATGAGGAAGTTTGATGGAAAGGATCATGTAACATGGATACTACAGATGGAGTAATATTTTGATCTCCATAATGTGAAAAACACACAAAAGGTACGCATTGCAACTTTACATTTAGAACAAAATACATTTGTATGGTATCGATGGCTTTGCTCCCGTAAAAAAATTGTCACTTGGTCAATTTTTACGGAGGAAATGATAGCACATTATGAGGATACAAAGAGAAACACCTTCTTTAGCCAATTGATAAATCTCAAGAAAAAGGGTTTAGTGGGGCAGCACATTGAGGACTTCCAAAAATTGAATATAAGGGTAACTGATATTCCAGAGGAACACAGGATTGATCTCTTCATAGGCACTTTAAAGGATAACATCCAACATGAAGTTCGCGTTTTGGAACCTGATTCATTGGAGAAGGCATTCAGTTTGGCAAGAAAAGTTGAATGTAAAATTATGGCGACAAGGAAGCCTACCACTCAATTCTATAAAGAAGGAAGTGTTGCTACGCCTAGATTTCCACAACCTACAAGGTTGACACCACAACAATTGGAAGAAAAAAGAGCAAAAGGGCTTTGCTACAGTTGTGATAGCAAATACCCTAAAGGTCATAAGTGTGCTGAAAAGAAATTATTTTACATAGATTGTGAAGAAGAAGAAGAAAATGAAAAAGAAGAGGATATACACCAGGAACCAGCCATAGAAGAGGAAGAAATGAATCCGACCATATCATGTAATGCATTGGACGGAATTACCACTCCTCAAACTCTCAAGATAGTAGGACAGATCAAGAAGAAAAGGGTAATAGTGTTGATTGATTCAGGTAGCACCCATAATTTTATTCATTGTAAGGTAGCCAAGGAATTAAATTGTTTCCTATACCCAACACCAAAATTTCAAGTGATGGTTGCAAATGGAGGAACTATAAATTGCTCTGGAAAATGCCATAATATCAAGCTAACCATGGGGGAATATGTATTGACTAGTCCAATGCTTTCCATTCCTATGGGAGGTGCCGATGTTGTACTAGGAGTACAATGGTTACAATCTTTGGGGACGGTAGCTTTTAATTTTCAAGAACTTTTCTTGAAATTTTTTTCAGAAGGAAAGGAAGTCGAATTACGGGGTATTGAAGGGAATCCGGGAAGGATAATAAGCTCTAATGTCATGACAAAGCTTCTAAAGAAAGAACAACTAGGCGTAATTGCACAATTATGCTCACTAGAAGTTCCGACATCAAAATCATCTATTTCTGCAGATCTCCAACAAGTCTTGGACAATCATTCCAAGGTGTTTGAAACTCCCAAAGGACTCCCACCTATTCGGGATCATGATCATGCTATTCATTTGATTCCAGGAAGTGTTCCTCCAAACATCAGGCCTTATAGATATCCTTACTTCCAAAAGAGCGAAATTGAACGTATGATTGCAGAAATGTTAGAGGCGGGTATAATTCAACCTAGTCAAAGTTCTTTCTCTGCTCCCGTAGTATTGGTACACAAGAAGGATGGATCATGGCGAATGTGTCCGGATTATAGGGAGCTCAATAAGCTCACCATTAAAGACAAATTTCCCATTCCTATGATTGATGTATTATTGGATGAATTACATGGAGCAATTTATTTTACCAAGTTGGATCTTCGTTCAGGATATCATCAAATTAGAATGAAGACTGAAGATATTCCAAAAACAACATTTCGAACTCATGAGGGTCATTATGAATTTTTGGTCATGCCTTTGGCCTTACCAATGCACCTTCTACATTTCAAGGGTTGATGAATTCCATTTTCAAACCCTTCCTTAGAAAATTCGTGCTAGTATTTTTTGATGATATACTAATCTACAGCAGGTCTTGGAAGGATCATGTTGAACATGTTGACAGGGTGCTCAAACTATTGCAGGAGAAACAATTATATGCAAAAACATCCAAATGCTTCTTTGGAGTACAAGAGGTGGAATATTTGGGTCATATTATATCTCACGAGGGTGTTAAAGTAGACCCTAACAAAATTAAAGCCATTAAGGAATGGAAAGTCCCCAAGACAATAAAGCAGTTGCGAGGATTTCTCGGGTTAACAGGCTATTATCACAAATTTGTTAAGAATTATGGGAGAATAGCAGCACCTCTAACAACATTATTGAAGAAAGATGCATTTTCATGGACTCCTGAAGCAACTAAGGCCTTTGAACATCTTAAAGAGGCAATGTGCCTAGCACCGGTCTTCGCTACGCCAGACTTCACAAAAACCTTTATTGTGGAATGTGATGCCTCAGAAAATGGAATTGGTGTTGTTTTAATGCAAGAAGGAAGACCCATTGCTTTTGAAAGTCGTCCAATCAAAGGAAAGTATTTACAGAAACCTATTTATGAGAAGGAAATGTTAGCAATACCGCATGCACTAAAGAAATGGTGAACTTACCTAATGGGAAGACACTTCAAGGTAAAAACTGATCATGATAGTCTTAAACACTTTTTGGAACAAAGACTATCTTCGGAAGAGCAGAAAAAATGGGTCACAAAGATGTTGGGTTATGACTTTGAAATAATCTACAAAAAGGAAAGCTTAATGTTGTTGTAGATGCACTCTCAAGAAAGAATGAAGAGGTGGAAGCATTGCTTTGTGCCATTTCTATTATCCAACCAGATTGGATAACTGAAGCAAGAGATGAATGGAAGAAGGACAAAGATGTATGGACACTCATTCAAAGTTGCAGCAAGATCCTAGTACATCTGATACATTTAGTTGGAAAAATGATTCCTTATGGTACAAAGATCGCTTATATCTTTGTAATAATTCCCAACTAAAACAAAAGATTCTTTTGGAATTGCATACTTCTCCTTTAGGAGGACACTCAGGATTTTTAAAAACTTACCACAGGGTGAAGAAAGATTTTTTTTGGGATGGCCTTAAATCTGATATTCAAAAGTTTGTGGCGGAATGTTTGGTTTGCCAGCAGAATAAAGTGGAGACAATTAAGACCTCGGGACTTCTACAACCTTTATCCATTCCAAGTCAACGTTGGGAGGAGATTTCAATGGATTTTATCACAGGTTTACCTAAGTCTGAAGGAAAGAATGTCATAATGGTGGTAGTTGATAGACTTACCAAGTATGCACACTTTTGTGCATTATCTCATCCATTTAAAGCAAGTACAGTTGCTACTACATTTATGGAGACAATTCAAAAGCTACATGGAAACCCAAGGGTTATTGTGAGCGACAGAGATCCCATTTTTACTGGAAATTTTTGGACGGAGTTATTTTCTTGTTTGGGTACCCAATTAGCTCATAGCTCATCTTATCATCCTCAATCTGATGGTCAAACTGAGATAGTAAATAAATGTTTGGAAGGATATCTTCGTTGTTTTGTATCCGATAAACAAACACAATGGGTCAAGTGGTTACCTCTTGCTGAATGGTGGTATAACACTTCCTTCCATACTGCAGCAAAAATGACCCCATTTATGGCACTTTATGGATATCATCTACCATCCATCACATCATCTTTAAGGGAAAATTCGAAGGTTCAAGTAGTGTAAGATCACATCGAGCATCAGCAAGAAGTTCTCCAACTCTTAAAGGATAACCTGAATTTGGCACAAAATCGAATGAAACAACAGGCAGATCAACATCGTAGCGAGAGAAGTTTTGATGTAGGAGATTGGGTATTTTTACGGCTACAACCATACAAACAAACGTCCCTCAAGCAAGAAAATAAGGATAATAAATTATCGCCAAAGTACTATGGTCCTTACAAGGTGTTGCAAAAGATTGGTACTATGGCATACAAATTGGAGCTTCCTGCTTCTTCGCGAGTACATCCTGTTTTCCATGTTTCATGCTTAAAGAAGGTTATAGGTGAAAATCTTCCAGTTCAAACAGTATTGCCAGAACTTGATGGGGAAGGGAAAATCATATTGGAACCTGAAGAAGTCATGGAAAAAATAACTCGACAACTACGGAATCGATCAATTTCAGAGTATCTCATCAAGTGGAAGAACTTACCCACTGAAGATTCTACATGGGAGGATGAGAATTTTATACAGAAGCACCCAGAGCTACTCAAGTGTTGAGGACAACATTTTTTTTGAAGGAGAGGGGCATGTTAGGTCCCTATATCACTAGTATAGCCCCTTATTATTGTTAGTGTAAACCCCTTATTGTTATTATTGTACCCTTGTAATCCCCATTTTGTTATTATTGTGCCCTTAAATTATTATTGTTAGGTCGGCTAGGATTACATTGTGGCCCACTAGGATTACATTATGGCCCCATGGACTCCTATATATAGAAAGGAGATTTTGTGAATTGTATCATCCAAGAATTGTTCATTCATGTAATGTATTGGAGGTTGCCCCCTCGAAGTGGCTTATTTCTAAGGCGTGGATATCTCTTTTCTTCTCTTTTTGGAGCTGGTTACACAACACCCTTCCAAAGAAATCTAT